>LJIJ01001123.1:0-56257 GCA_001718145.1 Orchesella cincta
AGTTAATATGTAAGTTTTTAACTTACAAATTTCGTCATATTTCTCTGGGGCGTGGTAATTTTTTTACATGAAATTTGGTAAGCTCCTGAGAACTGGCTCGGAGCAGAATTCACAAACAACCATTCCTTCTGGAGCAGGTGTCTCAATTTCTGGATGGTTGTCTATCTTATGTTTCCAGAGTTTGCCCCAGTTTGCTCCTCCTTGCCACAGACGTCGCAGATGAAACGCTGATCAAAATGAACTCGTCTTACGTGAGCGTCCATCTGCGTCTACTTATTTCCACATTGTTCACAAATGAATGGGTCAATTTTCGAATTATTTGGGTTCTTCTTTTCTTGTTGCTTTTCATTTGGAACTGTAGAACTGGACCTGCCACGTTTTAGTTTGACAAAGGAACTTTCTCCTTGCTCAGAAGTAAGTGTTTCTTCGTGAAAATTTAGGTAATGGTCCCACAGGGTAGCCGCGGTGATAAATTTCCGATCACACTTCGGACATTTGTAGTCAGCGCGATTCGGATTGTGATAAGTGAACTTGTGAAATTTGACGGACATCGGGCGCAACAACTTGCCACATTCATCACAAATAACACGGTCTACCTCATCCACCTTCTCGTTCTCTATTGCCGTTGGAAGAGGAGATGACGATGATGATGATGGTAGTGTACTTGGTGGAGATTCTTTTTCTCTGATTTGTTCCTTTCTTATTGTTGTTGGAAGATCTTGTTCAGTAGGTCCGTTCATTGAAGCTGCGGAATCATAATGAGGAATAGCTGCTTCTGCAACTGGATTCTGTGGGTCTGATATTGGATTTGGTTCGGAATCATCTTCACATATCTTATCTTGCGTAGGAGCTTCAGCTTGAGAAACACGCTCAGTAATCAGGTGATGAGTATCTTCAGAATGGTCCAAGGGAGAAACTGGTGGTGAATGAGAATAGGTTGGACTTTGACTGCGCTCTGAGAAGTAATCTGCTTCAACTGGCTCATCATCATCATCCTGAGAACTGACTTCTGGAATAGTTTCAGAGACTTCTTGAATATTTACATCTTCTACTCGGGCTTCCTTCAATTCTTCAACGTTTGTAGATGAAACTGCTTCAAAATACGATGGTTGTTCAGGAGCCGGAGTAGGCAAACAAGAATCCGAAATGGAAGCTCCTGTCAACGGCGATGATGAATGAAATGGAAGCATTCGTGGACGCACAACAGCCTCTGACTCCAGCTCAGAAGGTTGTGGAGCTGTAACTGTTGCACATGTCCTTTTCCGTGGCTTTCTCGCATTTTCTCTGGGTTTGTAATCAGCCGGATCTACAGGATTTCTCTCCCTTTCCAGTCTGTCCTTTTCCTCTACCCCTCTCACAACCTCTTCCAGTCTCCTCTCAATCTCCTCTGGGGATATTCCTTCCGCCTCCATCTTCATTCTCGCCCTTCTCTTAGCTTGTTTAACTTTGTCCTTTAGCAGTCTCTTGTGCCTCTGTTCCGGCGTTTCCGTCGCAATTTTCCTCCGCATGTACTCTTTAAATTTATCACGAAGCTCTTTCAATTTAGCTGGATTCGTTTCTCTTAACTTTTTATGGTACGTTTCCATTGCCGTTCGACTTTTCTCCCTTTTCGTTTCTACTGGTAGGTTTTGCCAATATGCTCGCATTTTTTCGCGAACCCCCTTTCTCTTTTCTTCAGGAAGATTTGCAAAGTACCCCTTTTGTCGCTGACGCCTTGCCTCTTCCATCCTATTCCTTTCTTCCGGCGTCAAACTTGCCTTCCTAGCGACGTTTCTCATGTAAGTCTTCATCTTCCTTTGAAACTCTGCTTGCTCTATTTCTTCAGGAGTCATTGATGCTTTTTTCGCCTCCCACCGAAAGAACTCTGCTTGTTTCCTTTCACGGAGGTGTTCTTTCTTCTCTTCTTCTGATAACTGTTGTGACTCTTGTGCTCGTTGAGATCGCTTACGTTCCCGTTGTTTTTTCAGTCGTTCTTCTTTCTCGGCTGCAGATTCATTTGCTAGTTTCTGTCGTCGACGCTCAGCATTCGCTTTATAACGGGCTAGCTTCTTTCTCTCAGCGTCGGACACACTTTCCAATCCCTTTTCAAAATCCTCCCCTTCTGTCTGGTTCTCTTTTCGTTTTCGAATCCGCTCCGGTTCTTTTTTCAGTCGTTCTTCTTTCTCAGCTGTGGATTCATTCGGTCGTTTCTGTTGTCGTCGCTCGTTATCCCGTTCCAGTCTTCTCTTCTTCTCAGCTTTTGAAACTATTTTACAACACATTTTCTTACGTTCGTCGTCCTCTGGCGTTTCTGTGGAAGTCTGTATTATTCGCACTATCACTTTTGTAGAAACCGCAACTGGATCACACAAATCTTGGTCATATTCTTCTTTTGGAACTAATTCTCCTTCGATGGGTTCAATTTTAGGGACTGGTTTAACTGAACTTGATTCACCCAAAGATTTTGATGGACTCGCAATCTTGGAAATCCGGTTGCTCCTCCTCGTTATTCTCATTGTTTCAACTGAGCTTTGACGCGTGTCTACGATAAGCGGTGGTGCAAGTTGGAGAGGATCATCCTCCAAAACTGGTGCTGGAAGTAATCTAAATTCGACGAGCTGCTCATCGTCCTCTTCCATCCACAAATTAGTTTTAGCTGTTGACTCCATCTTCAATCGTCCCTCACCAGATGCTCATTTGATATCTAAAATTCAAACAAATTAGAACATTTGTGAGTTTATTTGGATAAAAAAACAATGGTTCAAAATGGTCAAAAAACCGCACAAAATCAAAACAAAATTGTTAGTTTATCAGGCTCGACGAGAAACGTATTCATTAGTTATTACATTACTTTTTATCCAACAAATTAATACTAACCTGAACTAACCACATTTAAAAATCCATCACAATCACTTTGTTGATGGTTATCATCATCACACAACACAAACAACCATCAAATTAATTAAATCAACTACAAAAGTTGAACGGGCGAGAGTTGATTTAATCAGATTGATGACTAGTTATCCTCTTCGTGCACAATGGACATTGTTGAACCGGAATATGAATGCAATTGAATGACAAAAATGCAAGAAAAGTAAAAGCAGCCCACCAGCAGCTGATTTTTGATATGCATGCTTGCTTGCTTGCTCACCCACTTTCCCTTGGACTCTGGCTATATAGCAACTCAATCATATGCATTTTGTTGTAGGAATTAATAACCTTGCTGCTATTTTAATTCAATCATGTAATGAAGCATAAACTATTACATTTTTTAGCATTTAAAATATACAACACTTCAATATGCAATCCAAAGCTTGTTTCGTGTGTTTCGAAGAGTAGAAAACAATTTACATAATATCAAAATGAGATTTTAGTCGTTTTTTTTATTACAAGTACATTAGACACATTTTAAAAGTATTTTTTTTATCAAAAGTAAGACATGTTGAACATAAATTGATATAATAACAAAAAAATTAATGCTATGCTTAGAAATCCATAATCAACAGTGTTTTTTCATAATTTTAAACATCAGGTTCAATTTTTCTCCAACTTGAAGCGTCAATTATCCGCTTCCACGATAAATATTTGAGAGGGGTCAACAACTGCAATCTCAACTTCTACCTTGTTGCCGTGCGTCGATTCAAAATGAGACTTGAGTTTTGATTCTTGCCTACAAATTAAAAAGTCAAATTAAGTTTCATTCAGAGTTTGGTTGTATTCGCAACGAAATAAAAACTCACTTAAAACTAGCTCCACATAGATTGCAATCAAAAGTCGCTTTCTGTTCAGAATGGGTTCTAACATGCTGAACCAGTCTATCCTTCCTTCCAAATAATTTTCCGCAGGTGTCACAGCAAAAAGGCATCATTTCATCGGGCGAATGAACACTCTGAACATGTCTCCTCAGCGTATCCGCCTTCGTGTAAACTTTACTGCATTCCTTACAAGGAAACGTCTGCTCTAACCTCTCATGCCATTTCACATGAGATGCCAAGAGATTCTTATGCTCAAACTTTTCGTTACAAAGGTGACACTCGTAATCTCCAATCAACCCCAGATCCTTTGCTGGAACCCCTTTGTGAGCACTTCTCCAATGATACCTAGAATAGAATAGAGTCTTTATTTAAGTGTTAATTGATGTCAGTCACCATTACAGCAATTGATCTCCCCATCATAACACTATTGCACCGATATCATGTTATCATGTTATACCTCAGATCCGTGGTTTTCTTGAAAGTTTTTCCGCATTTCGAACACTCAAAGGTTCTCTCCGTCTAGTAGAAAACAGTGTTAATTTTAATTATTACCAATATTTTATTCAAAATATTTAAAACTTGAGTAGTTACCTTGTGAACAAGCTTCATATGTTGCGTTAAAAACCTCTGACTGACGAAAGGGACGTCGCAAATGCTACATCTTGAAACTTTCGTTGGGTCCATTCCCTCCACGTCGTGTTCCATTTTGATATGTTGATCAATCTCCCTCTTGGACATTTGGACGTTGAAAGGTCGTTTACAGATCGGACACTGCTTTTTAGTTTGAGAATTATCCGGAAGAGTTTTAGAAATTCCCAAGTGCTTCGTCAAAAAGTGGTAGATTGCCCACCGCTTCTTGTACTTCTTTTGGGAAAGGCAGCGATTGCATTTATAGATTGCTTCACCACTCGCATCTGTTGATTCACTTCCGACTTCGTTGTGTTCAGTGATCTCGTGCCATGCGAGATTATGTGCTTTTTCAAATACTTTCTCGCAGTCTGAACAGCTCCACTCGCCATGTGTCTTCAGGTGGACTTCGAGGTGCTCCTTAAATGCGAAGATTTCGAAGCACCCTTCTTTCGGACAGAACTTGTTCTCACTTCCATGAGAATATTGTGGAAACTCCGACACTGATGCTGGCTCCAAGAATTTTAGCTTTTTGACATAACACTTGCGGAGGCTTGGGTGGCTTCTGTGGCAGCGAAGGTTTTTGAATTTGGAAAATGTTCGACCACAGCCTTGGCATCTAATGAACTTCTCCAGCTTGTGAGTTACGACACGATGCTTTTCCACTGCGGTTTCACTCACAAAGGTTTGGTGACAGACTTCGCATTTCGTGGATGGAAGAAAGTTAGGACGGACCCATTGCTTTTCAGTTGTGAGCGGTTTCGTTTTGGTTTGAGCCTTTTCAACTGTGGCATCGTCATCATTATCATCCTCAGAGGGTGGATTGTCGTCAATATCAGGTTCAAAGTCATCAGCAGCTTCATCATCATCACGTTCTTGTTCATTCTGATGCACTTCAGCACTCTCCTCCTCTTCCTGCTCACCTTCACCCATTTGACGATGGAATTCAAGATGGGAGTTGAATTTGGCCTGGTCGCCAAATGTTTTAGAACATTTCGAACACTTGAGAAGTACCCGGCGAGATTTTCTGGTGGGAATTGTTGCAGAGGATGAACTGGTTTGGTGTTGAGATGGCGTATCGTCCTCTTTTTCAACTTTGATCTTCTTTGGGGAGGAGAAACCCTCCTGTTCTACGTCCATCCCAATTTCAGAAACATGACCGTCATCATCATCATCATAATTGTCATCAGCGGGTGGGCCTTCGTAATCACTACCATCGTCACTGATTTCAACAGTCCTCGTCTTCTCTGGAGTTTGGTCACTGCCTTTGACGCGTTTCGCCTCATTTTCGGGAATCCTCTTCAAGCTCACTTTGGGTGTTGGTTGATCACCTGGATTCAGACTCAGCTCACCTGTCAGTCAAAACAAATTGATTAATTTAGACTTCAAATACTTTTTTATTAAATTCTATAGAAAAGAAAAATTATATAAATGTTACAATGTTCAAGCAGATCCTTCCTCAGTTGTGAAATATCCTTCCCCAACTTTTCCAATTGCCAATCTTCCTTCTTTTTATTCCTGATTGGAGTTTCAAACTGCTTCCGGAACTGCTTCACTTTTGAAGGACTTTCATCCGAAGAGGTGATCTTATCAGAAAGGGTCCTAAGTTGCCAGTTGAGCTGAAGTTGGATTGCCTCCAGCTGGAGGAACAGGTCTCCAAACGAGTCCCCAACATCTGAGCAGTCTTGACAAAGACGTAGTTCTGTGAGAGGCACCCGATGTCTACCCTCCACAAACTGTTGAAACTTGAGGTATTTGGATAGCAGAAGTAAAAACTTGGCTTGTGAACTCGCTCCGCTTCCAAACCTCTTGAATTTTTTACTATTATCATCATCATCACTTGGGATTTCACTCAAGCAAAAAATGCACAGTGAGTTTACTGCTGATTTGCTCGCCATTTCAACAAGTTTCAAATGTAAACTGATATTAAGCCCAGGCAGCAGTCACTTAAATCAATATGAACAATTTCAACAATCAATGAACGATTAAGTTGACTTTAACAGTAAAAGATGTTTTCAAGAATGCAGCAAAAGGACACGAAAACGTGCTAACGGATTCGGATTGGCTTTGGTTTGTTTACAATCGTGCTTCTGCTTATATGCCGATCAAGTAACACTAGCCTAACCAAGTACAACCCTGACAGTAAATACCTAAGCTCAACAAGCTATGCTTTTCTGGTACTGGTTGAATGCAGCGGGGCCACAATGAGACAACCTGGTTTTCTATGGCTCACGGCTGTCCATACTAAAATGCTGAGAGTTTTTGTTGGAAAAATGTAAATCTGAAATGCACAGCGCAGCGTTGCTGCTTTTTACCAAGAGCCAAGTAATAGCATTTTATGCTTCTCTGCTGTTTACTATTCTCAACCCTGCGTTGATGAAGGATCTGCTATATATTTTCTTGCATTTCAGCTTGCGATCGTAAGCATGCATAACATTTTCTCACTCTCACTCATGCTCTGAACAACAAAATGCATGCGGAAGATGAGTTAGAAGATGCTCAGATTTATGATTCTCTCTCATAGTAACTCTGTGTGCAACCTGCAACTCTGTACTGGAGAAGCATAAATGCCAGGAAGTAACACTAGAATTGTTTACACCGGATTTACATTTACAGCATTCCATTATACACATACACAGTTCAAGTTCAGTCAATGGATTCATAGACTCTTTTGTTTTATGAAAATACCAATAATGCCTTTTTCTCTGGCTAGCGTCATTTAGAAATATAACTTATTGTGTCGAAACTTCTGGTTATATTTTCATTACAAACAACAAACTGAAAGTCATACATAACATAGCTATAAGAAATGCTGAATCTAGATTAACGGAAAAGCAATTCTCTTGTTGCCGTACTGCATTGCATTCTAGTTTAGAATTGGGGTTACATAACCACATGAATAAAATATTTAGGTATCCGACTAATGAAGTTTAAATGCAGTAGTATAGTAGCTGTAAATAATTAAGTATTGATTTATTTATCAAATTGACATGATTCCTTTATCACTTTTTCAGTAGACGTGGGCGTGTGCTGATAAAACGTATCTAAATATACGGTATGTATTGTTTTGTTAGCAATGAAAATCAATATGAACAGTTCATTCCTATTTAACAACTAAGGAGTAACAGACTATCTATTAAAAATCTGCGGATTTCAGGTAGACGGTAGTCTAAAGTCCTAGACAAATAACTGTCAACGTGACTACGGCCCACTTCCTTTTACTCCAAAGTATACAATTATACTGTTCGTTTTCCACAACTACTTTAATATTAACAAGCTGACAGTTTGAACTATACCAAAACTACACCAATTGAGGGGGCTCAACTCGTCCACAAAATTTGAGTAACCCATATACACTTTAATTAGCCGAATTGACCTCAAACCTCGTTTAATGATTTTTCTTTCTCGTTTCGCCCCACAATTAGTTAACACACACTCTTTCATTTTCCAAATAAATTTCTTCGAATCTGAGTACACAAAACTCATAACCGAGGTATACACCAAAAGGGCGAGTATTGAATCATTTGCCGCAATTGTAAAGAAGAGCAGATCCGGAATTCTAAGTTTTGATCCAACTGATACGAGAACAAATAATGAAATAACTGCCACTATCAAAACTAATACTACCGTAGATAAAACTAGTGCATCCTGCTGAAATAAATTGTAATATCTGCTCAAAATCTGAATTTGCCGATACATATTCAAATGAATGCGTGCTTTCTCCGGTTGTAAAATTGCCAAATTAGTAGTATACTGTACGTAACGACGTAAGCAATATGCTTGAACCCACGATATGTCCACAAGAAAGAATGAAAATATTCCAATGAAATCAATTAGGAATAGAAATCCCAGAAGAGAAATGGGTATTAGCCACATGATTGAGTCCGTTGACAAAACATTATTATTCACACCGCTTCTACATTTTGGGACGAGGAAGTATAGAAAAGTGATGGAATTGCAATTGATCCATTGCAGAAAACCATATAGAATGGACATCACCGGTGCCAATGAGATTCCACATAATAAAGCGAATTTCATTAGCCGACCCTCGTATTTCTTTGGTATTTTGAAGTGCTTCACATCTGGAAAAAAAGTTACGAATGCAAAAACAATTTACAATATTAGATGGATAAGAACTGTAGCACTTACGTTTCATATAATTTTTCTCAAATTGGATAAGAAGATTAAAATTTTCGGTTAAACAATCCCGTCTTTTTAAAGTCACCCATTTAATACGACAATATGTAAACGATGCGCTGGTAAATACAAAACTTTCTGAAGTCACCACAAACGCCACATTTCCTCGCTCGTGAAGAAGCTGACACCATAACACGGACGCGTAACAAAGAAACAACACAGTTTTTATGTACTGCCATTTGACATTAACCCGCTTGTCAATAGTTAAAATGTGGGTTGGGGATAAGACAAAACGTCGGGTGCCTAGAATGCCTTCGATTTGAAAGCGTAATTTTAGGAATTGGATCAAGTTTTCCTCAATTAGCATAATTATAGTGTATTTGTTTCTGAAGATGAAGTCTTTCGTTTAATATAAAATAATATTCATATTTGCCTAAACCTGAGAGTTTGAATGCAACTCTACATTAGACAGCCTTTATAAGTTATAGTCTCCATGATAGCAACACGCAAAAACAACCTTCCGTAAAATAATTTGACCAGAATATTTATAACTTGCGAAGCTATTGCTATCTAGTATCTTGAATATATAACGATAACGTAATCAATAGATCATAAACCCTGATGATGTACATTGAGAAAATTATAGTTAGAAACCCAGCCTGTCTCTTTTCATTGGTACTTCTCTGTACGTAAAATATTCATCAGAACAGTGCTCGCTTCTAATCAGAGGCTTATGAAAGTAATTAAATGGTTTGGGAAATGGCAAGATGACAGCCATAGGAGTGCATTATTAACTTTTTGATTGAAAATGGAAAACGATTGTTTTCAAACATTAAATAAAAGATGTACAACCCGTCGGAAGGATTAAAACGCTTCCATATTCCATTCCACATTCCGGTGGTTGTATTTTGATCTTTCATCAAGTTCAGGTCAGGAGCAATATTAGTTGTGAATTATCACTTTATCTTCAAACGCATTAAGCATGCATTGTCAGCAAGACACCAAATGGGGATAATTGAGACGTTGATCACGGTAAAACTTAATTATATACCCCCTGTCCATGCTGTATGATTATTTTTCCAGATAGACGACTCAGCTCTTCATGGGATAAAGAGTAACAACATGTGAAAACTGAAGCCAGAAGTTGTTTACTTCAACGGTGCACGTTCCAGGGGCATTTAACTATTTATAAATATTTCTAGAAACTTTAACGCACATGCAATTAATACAAAATTTAACACGTTTGAAAGTAGTAGTGTTAGCATCAAAATCCGTAAAAGTCGATTTGTGAATAAACTTTCGTTTCATATTCATAAGCGTCAAATTATACAAATCATATTTCGTAGTTGCTTATGAACTTTACTCAAAACATCAAGATCCATATTCGCATATTCTCAATCATTATTGATTGTTTTATCGACAACTTAATTGTTGATATAAATCATGACATCCAGTTCCCCCGGCCTGTTGTCGTGGGATTGGACTACTGATGAAACTAAGATTTCCAAGTCGTGATAGTTTTGTCTTTTCTTACCGAGGTCCAGTTATTGGCTCCGAGTACTTAATAATTTACAGTAACTGTCGACTTGTGGGTAAAGTTTTATATGATACATGCAGTATTACAAGTTGCCACATTCTATAGTTTGCATGACATATAAATCAATAGAATTCAATATCGTAAATCGCATCGTACTTTTGCTCAACAACTAAATTCGAAGTGTGAGTTTGGAGTAAAATGCATATTATATTAGTTAGGTAGTTTTTACGTTTTCTGTAAATTAACAAATATATCTTTGGAGTCATATTTTGCATACCTGCAACAGACAGACGTTTTGAGCCGATTAAATGCAATCCGTCAAATTATTCATTCTTTTTTTTAAGTTTTATCTTGATTGATTACATTGAAATTAAGGCTATCCATCACTTTCTTGATATTTTAAAGATTTTTTTCACAGGTTTTATTGCATTAACTTTCAGCAAACAAACCGATGTGATATCAGTTATAAGATGGGCTTATTATACGTAAAATTACATTCTACAAGATTTGATATTGCGTAAAAAATTTTCGTAAATCATGCTAAACATATTTATGGGATGACCATTTTTCATTTGTATCATAAAATCGGCTTTAATGACATTAATTAATGATTTGTAGACAGGGCCATAAAAACATTTATTTAAAAAGCTTGGTTGTTAATTTCAGTGGTCACATTTAATACACGATTGCTTACATACAAATCATTCATCAACACGATGAAACAAAGAAACATCATCGTCGGATTTCAGTTTATTCAATACCATAAATAGGGAGCTGGTGCCAATGGAGCATCGTTCTTCCGTCCATCAGCATCACCGTTCTTTCTTTCGCATTACTATTACTATCACCATACTAAATGTGACAAGTGCTAGCTCTTAGTTTAAGACATTACGCTTTCAAAAGCAGCAGTTGGGTAGGGTGAGGCCATTGGTTGATATATGTATGGGGAATTGGTTAGCTCGAGCAAATGTGTACAAAGCACAATATTTATGGGAACATATATAATTCTGTACTACTCTTATAGTTCATATATTGTATATATATCCACAAAGGCAACGAAATCGTGGTATGCTTTGCATGTACAAAGCACTCCGTAGAGCTTCTGGTTTGCTAAGCAAAAGATTTTTTTGTCGTTGCTCGCCGTCATGCATCTTTTTCCTATCTTTCCCGTGTATATTGGTTGAAAGCACAACACATTTCAACCATCCGTGTTTATGTTCTTTCTTTCTTTTGTTTGTTATCTCCGCTCTTTCTTATCACTTATCTGACTTATCCTTGTAGTAACTGTTTGATAGTCAGTAATATTCTCTTTCAACTAGTTTAACTGCCATTTTGTGACTGTTGAACTCAACTCTTGTGACCAGTTTTATTAGTGATAAAATACTACAAACGTGAGTGAATTTGATTCATTTTCGAACATAAAAATTATTTACATGAATTATGAGCATAATTTGTTAAATATTAATTTGTATTTTTCAGTTTCATCGTTGAGAATTGAGGAAAGATGTCTGCATCCCCACTTATCACCCAGTTCTTCAAAGCTCAGAGGAAGCGACCTCGCTCCTCCGGGAAGGATGAAGGGGTCATTGTTTCAACCTCCAAAAGGCTCTTGTTGGAGGAGGGGATTGTAGCGACAGGTGCTGAAGCTCTTTCAATTGCTAAAAGTAGTGATGAGAAGTCATTGAAGTTGGTTACAGCTGAGGAACCCCCTCCGCCTGTGAAATCGGTGGTGGTAGAGGTGGAACATGAAGCCAAGTCACAAACAGAGGAGAAAAATGAGAGTGAAATCCCCCAAACCTCATCTTCTACTAAAACTGATGGAGAAAATAAGGAAGAAACAAGAGCTGTTGCTCCTTCAAGTCCCATCAAGTTCTTGAAAGTCGGCTCCTTATCCCCCACCAAGAAATCAAAGCAGTTGACCACCGAGCAAGTTGCCAAACTCCTCAAAAACAAGACAAACCTTCGAGACTTGAAGAGCGCCTTGGAAGGGATAAACAACTGTACTCAAAAGATCTCTGAGTTTCGCCGTACAGTTGCCGAAGCAAATGCCAAGCTTCCAACGCCTGTGAAGCCCACTGACTCCCCAAAGAAGGGTAAATCTACTACTCCAAGAAGAAGTGGAGTAAAATCTGTTACTCCGTCAAAGTTCTACTCGCCGAAGCTCACGTTGACACCAACAACTGATCGGGATCGTGGTCTGATTGAGCGTCTTTCTGCTGGGAAGGTCGGAAGTCCTTCAAAGCTCGTTGGGTTGAATAGCAAAGTGAAAAAGCGGTTGTTTGACGAGGAACCAAGTGACAAAGAGAAACCAGACGTTGTTCCAGCTTATCAGAGGTGATTATCACATTTTTATTAATAAAATTATCTTGTTCTTTATTTAAATTCAATTTTATTCTTGCAGATTTCACAATCTTGCCCAGAAAACTCCACCTGAGAAACAAACCGTCGAGGAAGAGATAAACCTGCCACTTCCCTACCATTTCAAGATTTTGAAAGAGCTGTTCATGGCCGTTGAGACGGTCATCACCATCATGAAAGGGCGCAAGGAAATGATAACCTTTCCAAAGCTGAAGGCAGGCGTTTTGGAACTAGTTAGGAAACTTCCTCTGCGTGAGAAGCACTTGGCTCAGATGGTCACCGTTCTTCCTGGCTGCTATTCCTTTGGACTGGAGAAGAATGGGAAGGCAACTGTCCTTCGGATTATTGTGGAAGGGTCGGATTTAGTTCCGAGTGTGATTGTCTCGAGGAGGAAAGCATTTCACGCTGGGCTGCTCAAAATCTGTGAGGATGCTCATCTCAAGTTTCTCACGGAGAAGTTGGTCCCACCGATTATCATTCCGGAGGGGAAGAAAATCACGAGGTGGCACCCAAGGTTTATGATTGATGAGGTGGTGGATATCATTCCGAAGGAAGGGACGCTCCCAGTGAAACCGGAAGAAAGTAAGTTGAGCTCGGCGAGGGAGGTGATTGCCAGGGCACAAACCATTTTGGAAAATGCGAACCCACGGATGAAGGAGGCTATGAAAAATATGCTCAAGGGGGAGACTAACAAAAATGAAGCTGAAGGGGAGAAAAATCCAAAAGTTGGAGATGGAAAGGCGGTGAAATCATCCTCCACAAGTACCAGCTCATTGAAGGGATTGAAAGGAGTGTCACAAAGTTTGTTGGAGAAGGTAAATATATGAAGTTTATAGCAAGAATACATCTTTCGAGGATAATTACGATAAAAATCGTTATACTTGTGATTTTACTTGCAGATTAGAAACCGTGAACGTGAAAAACTGCTCAGTGAAATGACCCGGAGTCCCGCAGAGTCGAAGAAGTTACTGATGATCAAGAGAATGCCTAACTTTCAGCCTTCAGAGCATGGATAAATGTAGGAAATGTGTAAATTAATAATTATAACGGTGTTTTATTCGTTTTTATGAGATTTTAATGAATTTTAAAATTGCTTTTAGCTGACACCCTTTCTCACATCCGACTCCTGGTGACTTTACTTCCCAACTGGATGAAAGAATGTGGATATCAACAACGTCCAGGAGGAGTTGAAGGAGATTATCAATAAGAATTCCGTATAAAATTGTTGTTGTTAAATTAAATTATAATTATACTGTTATTTAGACCCACCGCATCCTTACAGTATTACAAGTTGTTGTTTATCATGTATTTTTTCTATAATATTTATAATGACACAATTTCAGGTATATTAGAAATAGTTGATTGTCCGTTTAAAACCTTTTTTAGAAATAAAATGTTATGAAAAATGTATTTGAATAACTTTATTACGTTAATTTATATTTGATGGGCATGACTTATATTAGTATATAAACATGATTTTGTAACGAAACGAGAATAATTATTTCCCGAAATTTGACTTCGTTATCAGGTTTTCATCATCTCTAGACCAACTAATTTTTTATAAACTTATAACCGATCCATTTTATCTAATAGTTTATGACTTTATGTTGAAAATTTTGGGAAATATCATGATCAACCTCAGCACATCACTTCTTATATTGTACATAGCCCAATATTACATTCATATTATATGACGGCCCGTCATTAACGGGACAGGGAAACAGGAATAGTAAGCAACGCTAGGGATGTTTTTATCATGTTTTCCTTTATTTTATGACTTCAGGTAGCATCTTAGGAAATGTCACTGTACAAATTCCCATACCCACCCAAGCAATGTATCGATCTCTCTTTTCCTTTCCCTAAAACCTAAAATATATGCTCTTGTTTTTGTAACCCAACACGTTTCGGCTTCTCTTCTCGGATGAAAGAACCAGTAGCCGAGATTGACGAATGTAATACACACTTTTTGTTTCTGAGAAACAAACTCACGAAAGAAACACACGCTCACGAACTACCCAGCCTGAATGTTGTGTACGAATAGTGTGTTGCTTTCTTTGTACTCATCCTCATATCTCTTTGACTCGACTAAAAAACTGCACTCACATGCTACTTCAGCTCATAGTTCTTGTCAAAATTTGCCAAAACACGTGCAAACTGTGAAATTTAAGTGTTCAATGCAAATAATCAAACTGTATTGAACCCAAAATGGATTCATAATTTCGTCAAGACATACCAAATATCATGAAAGAACTTTCTGATCTTCAGTACGAAAATGTGGAGAGATGTGCCGTGGATATTACGACAGTTCTCGAAGAATATCCTCATCTTCAACTTATTCAGCGGTTGTTTCATAGCGATCCCAACAACGGGAGGGGTCCTGAATCCAATCAAACGAAGGCATTTACCGGAGTAATTCCCGCTAAGGACCACCACTGTCGCAATCAAGTAAATATCCCATTCTGATTTGGATAATACGAGGATATCCGTCCATTAAACCAACGGTGTATTCGACGGATGAAAGTGTCATACCAAAATACTACGACAATTGTGACTTTGACATTACGAGAAGTATTTATTCCAGAAAAATTTCAAGTAGTTTGCCCATCGGATAATTCCAACAAAATTTGGTGTTTTAAGACGATTATTGATGCCATTGTTGACGGTATTATTGTGAGTGTTAGAGAACAACCAACTCAAGTGTCTGCATCATCATCACTGGGTATGTTAAAAATATTTTTACCCCTGGTTAAACCTCTTCAAAAAGACTACAAAGAGCTTCAATTACTCCCATATTCTAAAACTGGTTGGGAATCCAATAATCCCTGGAATGCCCGCATTGAAGGTGGACAGATTTTTTCAAAGTTATAATAGCAGAGAACCATTAATAGCTATATCTGGTACAATTTTACGATTAGATTTATGTGAACTTCTTTGTTTATCCAGTTGCCCCAGGGATTTCCTATAAAGAAACCAGAGTGTTTTATCATTTCGAAATTTGGCAGTGCAAACGTTTAAATGTGTTCTGTGGAGAAATAGCGCAGTCAGTTTTGCGAATTTTCGGATGGGACACGTGGACAGAGTGTTATTTAGAGAAGTTAGTTGATAAACTCATTAAAACTTTCAACCCAGATAGTCAATGGTCGGAAATAGCACGTCTTGTTGAAAGTGATGGTACTGAAGTTGATGATACTAATTCTGACGTGGAAAATCAAATGATTGTGGAACCTGGAAAAAACTTTTTTTGCTCAATTAAAATTGAAGAATACGAGGAGGAGGGGGAGTTCCTTGGGAATGTAATCCCGGAACCTACGCATCCCCAAAACAGCCGCAGAGAGAAGTAGCAGAATTGGCTTGCGCGTGCAAAAACAGGGAAATTAGATACTTTTAAATATTTCATCACCAAATCCTGCTATAAAGAAGGTAATATATGATTTATAGCAAGATCATATATATTACTTAGGTTTTTTAAGGATAATTATGATAAGAATCATTAAATTTATGATTTTTTTTGTAGATCAGAAACCGTGAACGTGAAAGCTGCTCAGTGTAATTGCAAAGACCCCACCGAGTCGAGGAAGTTGTTGATGATCAAGAGCATGCCGAATTTTGACAAGATCATTCGAAACATGATGGTGGCTGATAAGAAGTGGCTCTGCCTCTGGATATTGTAGGGAATCGGGTTTCTCACAGTCTTCAAAGCATGGATAAAGGTAGGAAAATATTTATAACGGTGTCTCGTTGGGTATCATGAGATTTAAGTTGCATTTTAATACTTTCAGGTGACAACTTGTCTGCGCTAAAAAAATCTCACGATTGACAGGAACTTTGATGTTAACAACGTCCAGGAGAAGTTGAACGAGATTATCCATCGGGATTCCATATAATATTTCAACATTTAGACTCACTCACCCCATCCGTACTGTAATAGAAGCTGTTGTTTATCATGTATTTTTTCAACAAGTTCAGTATTCGGCTGCAGGGAATCGTTTGTCATTTTATATTTCAGTTAATGACTTTATGAAAGCACCATGAGAAAAATGTACCTATATCATTCGTTGTCCACAAGTGTAAAAATTTAGAATTATGACGATGGTTATCGTAGATTTACATAATCACTTATAGGACCTTGTGGCTTAAATTCACAGATCTCTGGAAATTAATTAATTAATCGAACATGTGTAATAAATCATAATAATTTACTTAATTTAATTTACTTTTCATTTAAGTATTGCATTTGCAGTTACATTGTACACAGTTATTTCGGAATGGATCGCGCTTTCATTGTACGTTTCTGAGTAGAATTGCGATTGATTGTCTTTTTGTACTTTAGTATAGAGATATTTCGTTCATACAAAACTAGATTGTAAATCAAATATAAAAACGGAAAGTTTAACTTTCACAAAAATATATTATTTACTCTTGTGCACAATTAGATATTAAATAAAAAACGAGAAGAATTCCATCCCAAAGTCCTGGTTAGACTTCATCAGCTCGGAAAATACAGAAGACTTTCGTAGCTCTTTCTTTTTCCTAAAAAAGTGAAAATTCATCTTTGCAACAACTTTCATCGCAATTATACAAAGTTAATGTTGTATATCATACTGATAAATTATTTTATATCATAATTCATTACTTTTTGATGACATTCATCGCTTTCTCCTTCATGTCATCATATCCGTCCAAGTCCAGCTTGGTGCAGCGAAGGAAAAGTTGTAAGGCTCCATCAAGATCAAGATCATCATCAGGCTTTCCAATGAGCAACTCCTTCATTTTTATCTCTAGCTCAGGGATCTGCAGTTCATGGCTAATTTCCAAGAGTTCCATCGCAACACCTGAGTTTTCTGCAGGCGCTTCAATTCCAGAAAAGTAGAGGAACTCCAGCAGAGCCTTCAGTCCATCTTGTGACAAACTCAGTTGGCATCTGTTCTCCTTCATTTCTTGACATTCATTTTGAAACATTCGCTCGAAGAATGGACTGGAAACTATTGTAAAATGAAAGTAAATTTGGATAAACATGAGATACTATTAATATTATTATCATATTTTAAGGTAATTCCAAATTTTCCTATTCAATTACGTTGCAAAATTGCCTTATGGCAGGGAATCTCGAACCCGTTGTCAGCGACCAGAGTAAAATCACTAAGAACTTTTTCCTTGAGAAGCTTTTTGTTGAGGTTTCGCGTTCGTAAATCATCATGAAAAAGTGGCGTCGATAGTTTCAAACAAGCGGGTATCCAATCCTTCCCAAAAAGTTTAATCGTAACGAAAACATCAGGGTTGTTATAGGATTTATATAAAAGTCGGTCAAGCACATGCTCACTCATGGTTGTGTTCACGGAAAAGTTCTCGCCGTTGGTGATAGTCTCAGACGCTAAAACTATTTCAGAGTAAATAGTATTCGAATAACCTACATATTAACCAAATAAACTGATTGCAATTGACATTTTGTTTCAACCGTGAAAACTCGAGCTGCTGTCATGAGAGCTTCCAAATTTAAAAAGAACATCCAGGTTTACTCCCACCGTGTCTGGAACCTCATCAAAAACGTGCTTGAGTATTGGAAGGAAGTCCCCTTGTAGTTTTACGCCAATACTCCTAGGGTCCTTATTGTAATGAGGTGGTTTGGTTGTGGCAATAGAAATATGAAGATTGAAACTGCAAATTATCACGGAGAAAATCTAAAATAATTTTGTTACTAAATCAAAAACCTTTCATTTTGACGAGATGATTTGCCGATGCACTTTATGTCAATGACCTCTGAGAGGTCAGTTAAAATTTGAAATTTTGCCATTTGACTGCATGTATCGGAGTTGCCGCACGCAAATAAAAGTTTACACCGAACCCGACTTCTTGTGTCAGATGTTGATCATATCAGACAGAAGAACGTCTTGTTGACCACCTCCCGCTGAGATAAAGTTTAATTATCCATTACTTATAATTTTTTGAAGCGTATTCTTCGAGGTGCCGGCTAGTTGACTTTCTCCCCTTTATTTAACAAGTTAAAAAAAGTGTCCTGCTAGGCAGTGCTAGGAAATAAAGTTCAGCCTGAATTATACCACCTAGAAAGTCAGGAAAACCGTCTGTGACATCTCCATCGATTGAGGCTCAACCTCCCGCTTGGAATTATCAGTCAACTGTTCTAGGTTCTGGAGAAATCGGAGGTGGAAGTATCAGCCAATCAGAGACCCTTTTGCGATTTTCGAGCCTACGAACTTTTACCGTTACTAGGGCTAAATGCACAATTAATTGACCTAACTAATGTTCTTCACTTAATGATTGAAAATGGTTGTATTCTTTCTAAGTTGCTTTGTTAAGTAAATAATAGAACATGTCGTTTAAGTTGTAAGAACTTCAACTTACCCCACATGACTGAGCACATTAGCCGAACTAACGGAATGCAGGACTGTCCATGGAAAATGTTTTCCGGAAATCACACCACGGTCTCCGGTAGCAAAGAATGTTTTATCTTTCAAGATTAAATCCACACGTCCACCGTATTTATCGCCATGCTGTGAAAAATTTGATGAGAATGAGTGGTTTTCCAACAGATAGACACTCATTTTAACTGATTGTGACGAGGATAACTGTTAGGAAAACTTATAAAGTTGATAGTTTATCAAACAGATATTGACAGCAGCAAAAAAGAAAATCAATGCATCAAAACAAAAGCGAAATGTGCAGAAGAGAAAGTAGGTAGCAGCTCTATTAACTACAAACCCGCGTATAAAAAATGGGGTAGAGCGAACACAATGGAGCATGCTGCAAGTAAGAACCGAAGCTTTACCTTTGTTCATTTTTTCAGCATAATTATCATCTTCATAATCAAATTATCAACCTCTGCGTTCAATGATTAAAAATTGTCAATGCAAAGTTGACTTTCGAAGCCAACCGAAAATGTTAAAATTTCTTTATACTCCGTAAGCTGAGAAGATTCTATGAAGTATCAGAAATATGCAAAAAAATAACACATCAAATCGTAGGAATGGGAGCGTTAGGTATGTATCGTAAGCATGTTAAAATGATGTGTAATAAAATGTGCATGAAATGTTCATGAATGCAGACTCGTGGCAATGCCAATAGTATGTATGAATGATGACGAATAATAAAATGATGTTCAAATGACAATGTTAAATGGAATGTGGATTAGATTGCAGTGTCAACTCACGCGCACCGTTTCAATGCCAATAAACACAAATGTTGCAATACATTTTAACACACAACTCCAGAAAATCTAGATCTTCATCATCATTTAAAAAAAACTAGTTTAACATTGTTCAACAATTTAACTACAGACTACGCCAAAAGCTAGAGATTGCGAAAATTAACAATATTTACTTTGTTATACACAGTTAATTGTGTAGAGGTTCAACAGTAAAATGTGAGGATAAGCAGAGCTCAATTGTCAAACACACAGTTAGAGTACTTCCACATGAGTTTCTAATCTTTTGAGCGACTTCATCAATTAAGTCGACTTGTGTAAAGAATTGGCCCACCTCGTCAATACAGTCGCAAGCTAGAACTGATAAGAAAAATTTAAAAGATTACCCATGTCAAAAGACCAAACCAGTCACACATTATTGGAATACTATTATTATCAATTAGTATTAAATTACGCACCATGCCGGCGCAGTGTTTCTTTTTCCTCATCAAAATCAAATACCAAATTGATTACCAATGCTGGCATCCCAGAACCTGGAGGTTGGTTTAAAAACATGTTGCAACAGCGACTCAATTTGCTTTCATTGTTATTTGCAACTTGTTGTAAGGAGCGTTGAGTCCTGACAAGATCATCGTTGTTGTATTTAGTGAGAGGTCACATCGCGGTTGAATCTTATAAGATTAAAGCAAACATTACAAACACTCAAAATCATGTGATAGAACTTGCAGAAGGTAATTGACTCACCCAAGATTTTGGCTTCACAATGATATGAACTTCAGTTTTCTGAAGGCAAACGTGATACGCATAAGGTTATTTCTCGAACACACATTCGTTATTTCTGCTATATTGGGACTAGGCTCACACAAACACTAAACTGTTTCTAGAACTAGGGATAGGAACGTCAAGATAAACTCCTTTTTCTCCTACAGCTCAGCCTCGTCTTTAGTTGGAGCAATGGACTAGTGGTCCACTTGGTGCGAAACCTAAGCTAAGGAGTGGTAATTTGCGTATACATTCTTGGCATTGAACATGGGTGTCCCAGGTTAGAGAGCCAATTGATGATGTAGCACTGAGTTTACACTCGCAAGTTGAGATATTACGCTTAAGGAATATGGAAACTGAGGTGGAGAGAGGCATGTAGATTTTATGCGTCTTATAAATAAATCGCATACGCTCATTTTGTAACACTCAATCGCATCTGCTAAAATACAAATAGTGTTCTTATGCACCTATAAACGATTCAATAAGATCTTGGAGAGTTGCTTGTCGTACTGCCGGGTGAAGCAAACTACGGATGAACGTGTTTCACATGAATAAGGGCTGCTACGAGGATCACTTAAACGGCAGGACGTCATGAGGATAAGTTGTCGCGAGACTTATCTCGCGCCATGATGGGAATGTATAGTAAAACTGATAAATCGGTACATAAAGAGCCAACAGTTTAAACACTCCAGGACACACAAACACCTCGGGAAGGAATTTTTTGGAGCGTGTTAGCATAAAAAGAGAAATGCACTGATAGGAGATGGATTGGATCACGATATAGAGGAATATCGCTTTGTTCATGTAAACTTAGGACACATGCATGTTCCATTGTTAGTCATACTTTTTATTTTTCGAATTTTTGAGCAAGAAATTTGTTTAATTTTTTTGAAATTGACTGTTTAAGAATTTGAAAGTACAAATTTCATTACTCAACCGGAGGTTCAAAGAAACGGTCTTTATTACACATCGTGGACATTAAGTATAAGCAAATTAGATGAGTAATGAATACAGAAGTCATTGGTACATCTGATCTCGCGACCTAGCTATGTCTAATAAAGACCAAGGTTTATCAGCGACTCGTAATTGAATAGGTGAACGTCGTGTGCATGTACAACCAGCTAATATAAACAACAGACTAAGTAAATATCATTTGCATTGCTCGTTAGCTGGATCTCATGATTTCATATGAGATATCAGGCGAGATATAATTATACTAATTGTTGAAGGGCAACCGCGACGAGACGCTTTTCTATTATTTTGGATCTCGCTTATCTATTCTTGAGTACTAATTGATTTTTGACATTCGAGGCCGTTTGAGTCGCCCGTGATGAACTAAACAGTGAAGATGAACTGCTAGTCCGCATACATTACGAAAACAATGAATATCATAATTGTAATAATAATGTTATCAATCTCAGCTTCCAGTATAGCGTTTCTGTTTCCCATTTAAGATAACAAGATACCATGAGTAAAGCCAACTCTTCTTTTGTGTGACCTAACTTCGGGTTAGTTTCGTCAGCAGACAAAGCGTGGCTCTTAAAGGAGCGCGCTCTAGTAGAAGGGAGATACTCACCTCAGCTCCAGTGGATACTCTTTTTATCACTAGAGTAGAACATAGCATGAATTAATTACATTCCCGTTTTTCATAGTAACATTGCGATCAATTTATAATCAACAATTAGATTATTTTATATTTAATGCTTTATAGTACAGCTTTAATTACGCCAGCGTTAGCACTGATGGGATATCAGAGACGATACAATTGGACCTGGTGTTATTGTGACCGTCCTTAATGTCATTCAAGGAATTGAGAGTACACGATAGTGAAAACTACGCAAGACGTACGGTTAAACCGATTCACAGAGATACTCACTCAGACCACTTCATAAGAGGGCAACGGGCAGTCACCAACCGGAAGCCCGTCCATCCAACGGTGATACCTCACACCTTCATCATCTACGCTGAAGCTTATGCTATATTCTCAAACTCATCCTTAGCCATACAAGCTATTTGTGTAGTAGCTTGGCTAGACTAGTGAAGATTACATCCTAGCAACTCCTCGCCATCTGCGCAGAAACTGTTTTGATTTAAGAAGACCTTCAAAAGTCAACTGGTTTTAGCCGGGACAGTAATAGTTCACTCAAGAAGAGCGACCTCATAATTTCGTTCACAGACGAGTATATTCACAAAATGTTGACAAAGAGCTGAGCTTTTAGCGTCATCTCTCTCTTGCGTGAAAATTCTCACTGCTTGCACGCTTTGTGTCCCCCAGTCACTTTGTAGACAATATATATTGAGACATATGCAACAGCTTGTTGCTCTGAAGAATTCTTACTAGCCGTTCAAAGAAAAGGACCTGGTGTGAGTTAATAAAGGCTAATTCAATTGGGTCTATAACCTGTTGTATGAGTTACATCGAGTGGTCATCAATTGACGATTGTGATAGAAGTTATACTATGCGAATTGGGAAGCGTGTTTATTAATTATTATTGGGAGAAGAAACAACATTAGTTTTAGAAATTATACTTGTGTGTGTAGATTGCAGCACAATAGGTTCACATATGTGCATCGACAGGGTTCTTCACATTCTCAACCAGCCATGCTTCGAAGCAACTTAGGTTAAAGTATCTTTATAATAGAACAGCCAATTTTCTATCATACTACAACCATGCATTTAATTATTCTTTACACTTGAGAGCATATTCAGTGCGTATCTTTTTCTATCGCATAATGAATCTCCATAGGCGTTGGGTAACTCAATTGCAAGGTTTCAAACAGGCCTGGAGAGCGCTTCGAGTTTGTGCTAACTCAGACATAACGGGGAAGAGGTTGCTTCACACCTGTCCATGAGAAGGTTTCAATGCCAGCAAATAGCACTGATTTTCTCCGCCGGAGAGAGCGTTTATTACCAACGCTGGATGTTTACATCAGATGCTGTGCGCAATATCCAGCAAGTTTATTGAGACGATATGATTGGGGAGATTGGGTTTGTATCCGTGCTATTTTGACACAAACTCTCCGACTCAAATCTGACTAACGTCAGACTCGGATTTTAGGTGCTGAGGCTAGTACTAGCTCACGAATGCCTCGACACATAACTAGCTTCTCTAATTGTGAGTCACCATTTTCAACGGGATCAAAATGTGAAATAATTACACCAATCTGTGTAGTCAACTTATAATGCATAGGGATACTGTTGACAGATACTCCCATAGACTGAACCAGTATTCGCGCATTGAAGCTCTCGAGACAATACTTAGAATCTCATATATTTGGTGATCTGGCTACATTTGCTTCCGGGCGACCACCTTTCCGGTTGCCTATTATGCACGACCTTGGAAAAAATAAACCATAAGTGTTGAGGTAATAATGACTACTTATGTGCTCGCTCTAAAGTTATATAATACTCTCGCACACGTTGTTGTGTTAAGAGACTCCTAACTATATCTCTGACATAGAGTGATCGAATGCTTTAGACAAGCGGTAATATCTCTCGGCATTGCTCCCAATTTAAGCCTGTCAGCTTTTATGCAGGTTTGCCCTCAGCTATACGTTTTGGTTCTCCGCGAGATATCATAGAGAAGTATTCTCCATCGCAATCATTTCCGTACACTGGTCTCTCTACACACCAGTATGGAGGCCATCGTGTTTGGATAATAAGTGGGTGGTTTAGACACCTTTGTATGGTACACGTCATTGCATCTTAAATTTCTATGAACATTCGTGCCCGAGAGCTAAGTGTAAATTTTTCACTCGATGTACAACAAGGGTTACTGAGATCTTATGCAACTCATGAACGCCTAGAAATAACTGCTTCTACTCTCGATCACGCTCTCGTTATATATTACTCCATGCTACAACATAATGTCCACGTAAGATGAGAGTACTCTTGCTTCAATTCGGAAACTCTTTGTGCTGGTGTGTACTCGTTGTATCTGTTTGCAACATTCCCAGTGTGTTTTTGTACGTCGTGTGATCGGTACATTCCTTCACACGCAAGTTTTGGATCCTATGTGGTCCTAAATATAGTGATGAAAAAATTCGGGTTACGACCGGGGATGGGTTGGGGTGACGTGCCGTGAGCTGTGTGAACGCTGGCTTCTTCTACTGAATGACTTGTTGATAATTTTATCTCGAGGCTTTAATTAGAGGATGCTTTCTTTTTGCATAGTATAGTTTGAATCCAATGATTTTGCACAGTCTCTTTGTCTACTCTAGTCCTCTCCATCTGGTTATATCTTGGATAGGTGTGAGTATACTAGTCTATTGGTATGTTTTGTGGTATAGGAATACGATTATCTCATTTAAATAGTTAAAACTTTTGACAATTGAGTTGGCGGATGTCACAAGGGTTCCTGCTGCTTCGTCGATATTACCCTTTGGATATAGTTTGAATAAATGAGCAAAGTATACAAGCAGATGTTTGCTCAAAACAAGAGTAAATTGAAGATGGATCGATCTCAGCGATCATCCCGGCACCCAATAAGGGGTTAGGTGAGCGTAACTTGAAAGGTAACAATGACTTTGTTCATCATCATGATCATCAACAATCAGCGTCTCGCTTTTCGCAAAAAATCTTGATGGTGAAGATGTGTTTGTTGTTGATTGTAATAAAATGTTTAATTGCGTGCTAAAAATACTATTTTTTCATAAAAATATTCAGTTAATATGATTGTTTTTGCGGTTTGAAATTAAAAAAGTATTTTGCATTGTTTAATCTAGTCTTTAAATAAAAAAGGAGAGAAACTCCTTCGCAAATTTTGGGTTGGAATCCAAAAGCTCATCAAAAACGGATGAACTTTTCAACTCGTTCCTTTTCCTGTGTAAATTTCAGTGATTTCCATTTATTAATTTATTTTAAATTAGTATTTCATACTTTTGGTCTAAAATAATTTCTTAATTCATTCTTATTGATTTATTCATTTCACAGGAGCCATGTATCCTTCAGGTCAGGGTCATTGCCTCATTACTCTCATCAACTTCATCAATCTTCCCGGTCACTCAGGTCCTCGATAAAATATTCCTTAGGTATGTATAGAGGTGAGGTCTCAGACGGACTATAAGGGAAGTGCTGTTATACACGTCGTTCCGTTTTCACTAAAGACAGTCCAGCGATTCTAGTTTGGTTTTTTACTGGGTGGCATCGTTCTTATTAGCGTTCAGTGGTCGCACTTAAACTCACTCTAGCAGACATTACAGGTTCTCGCTATGCTCCCTATTTTGGCGCTCTGCTCATGAGCTAATATCGCGTGAATAGAATTTGAGCTTATCATGTCTTGATATTTGGATACAAAACGTTGGAACTTCTTCGGATACTGATATTCTGGCAAGTAATTGTACTCTAATCAAAATATTAGTAAAGAGTCATATTACATTAGGTTAAAGCGCTAGAACTCATTACTTGCCCTGTACAAAAAATTGCGCAAAATATAAGAAGAATTGTAAGCCAGGAAGAGACACTTCGCGAGTAAACATTTGTCAAGACTAACGTGAATCTCTGTTGACGCTCATACTTTCTGACAAAAATTGTTTTTCCTGTCTTATGCCATTCTAATGCCTTCTTTTCATTGTGTTCTTTTGCAATTTTCACGGATTTACACGCTTTTTGCTGGATCATTTGTCGATAGTGTTTATTAATCATAAGGGGAGCGAGGTGGTATATACCATGCACTCAATCCATATAAGGTATATCGGTTATAGCTTCTATATTTAGTTTGACTGTTCTATATAAATGCTATATTGAGTATCTATTGAGCTTTCACCGATAAAACGCTTAAAAATGCTTGATTTATTTGTAAGTAATGCGAGTTGCGTAGCAATATTAGAGAAATAGTCATTCTTCTCTATCTCTTTAGGTCACCCGCATGTTTCGGGCACAAACACGGCCTCTTTTTCGTCGCCAACCGAGAGAGCTCTTTGTCATAATCATGCCGGCATCAAAGGGAGTAGGAGGAGTTTTACCTTGGACGTTCTAATCTTAGTTCTAGAAACAGTTAGTGTTTGTGACATCCATTATGTAACGTGGGTTTGGCAGAATCTAACTTCTGATGACTGGCCTGCTGCTATTTCTGCTCCCTCCTCCCGATTCCCTTGATCAAGAAGATTGTTGTGGAAGAAGGACAATATATGAAAATGCACATATGGAGAATAAAACGCGGTAGCAATAATTGAGGGGGACAATGAGACGGGTATAGAATCTCGAATGTTCCGCTCTGACCCAGTAGACTGGGTTAGAATGAGCCAAGCCATCCTTGTTCTGATCACTTTGACAGAAGTATGGGTCTAAAAATTATGTTCTTTTTTAACAGGTAGCTTACCATCAAATGTGAATAAAAATGAACAGCAATGATTCAAAAGATGCTTAATGACCTGTGGCTGTGATTTCATACTGCATGCATGGTAATAGGCAATGGTAGCCTCTCAGTTGAACTTTTATGCTAATTTGCCTGGTGGAGTGGAGGTAATTTTCAGTAAGGTTATTTGACCTGATATGTAATGATGGGCTATCGAGGTGAAGTTGAAAAAAATCAGTCATACACATTCATTGAGCTCATCGGAAAGGTCTGAGGCGACTCTGAGAGTGTCTGAGTTATAACTATACATCTGAAAGCTGAAACTATATTGTTTAGAACAACCACTAGTTCTCGTATTTCAGACATTTTTATGATTCACATCCTGCCGTTTTTTGGCGAGTACTTTTATTTCACATATTTAGTTGCACATTTTTCAACCACTTGCTTCACTGTAGGAGAGTTAATTCTAACAAGATAGTGGCGCATTGGGGATTTTATTCTTTTTGACAGTTTTTCGCTCTCTTAATTCCTAGATATTTTGGTTAAATGAAAGTAATACATTTTTATAGTTCTACTACATGAACTTTTTGAATCGATGATAGAAAATCCCTATATTTCCTGCCGTAGAAATTAACTTCAAAACACGCTCCAAACATTGTCAGTTTCGCTAATTTTTCGTTCCAACTGTCCAGTCAGCAATGCCGGTATCCTTCTCACCCTTCCCCACTACAAGCAGACCCGGCGACTTCGCCGTATCAAGGATTAATGGACTTCCCGAAGGTTCCCGGTCCACTGGTAAAGAGACAAAAACATGTATTTATATTGCTATTTCTCAGTTATGATTTGAAGTTTCAACAAATTCCAACTATGATTATCTTCCACTTTGGTTATAAAAATTTATATATATACTGGGTGTTTCCTGTTATCTGTAGAAAACAGGAATATTGGACGCGACATCCAGTAATCACCAAAAATTCTGAAACTTCAAAGTTTTCTCCTCCAGCATCTTCCTCACAATTTTGCGTTCGTTATTTCTCATCTCACAAGACCCATTTTACAGAGCCATGGGCTTGAAAAAATTGAAGGAATTTTTTTTGTAGGTCATCTGGATTCAGAAGATGAAAGTTGACTACGTTAAAAGCGCTGTTAAAGTTTTTAGCTTTACCTTCCGCGATTGTTGGGTACAGAATCTTCAGGTTCGTACTCAGGTATGGATGTCCGCTATCCGTACGCTTAGGTCTCCAATAAATGTTGTATGACATGATCTTGTGTTGAATCTTACTTTAGCTTATAGTGGGTTTTTCGGCTCCAAAATATGTTTTTGAAGCTATTTTTTTTTTTCGAGGTAACAAGCCGCACGTCGTGTCAGGAGAGAAATACAGTTGTCAATAAAAAGATAGGAAACTCATGGTGTGTTAGACGGAAGTTCCTTAGTCTGCTAACTTGGTCCTTATTCCCGAGTGTGACTTACACCACGGTGGTTGATGAGAAATTTTTCTCCCTTTGATAGGAATTATATAAAACTGTAAGAGTGATTTTCGATACCATTAAAAATCTCTTATAACTATTTAACGATACGGCGCAATACAACCTCTCGGTATTTTACAAATTCAGTTAGCAATCAAGTGGGAGAGGCTGGTTTAACATATAGAAGCTTTTCGTATAAACCTTTTAGAAACTCAATATTGAGGTAAATTGATTAGGATATTGGCTTATATTATGGCATGTGGAATGCGTATTTTTTCTTTCTCGGAATCGTGTTATTTATTTTTACGCTAAGTTTAGAAAAATTTCTCCGCAGCGGTCTTGGCGTGGGTTGGACACGTCATTATGAGATTGAACTGGGTTGAAGAGGGTTAATGAGCTAGCAGGAATGTCCTGTCGCTTATCAGCTCTCTATTCTCATTTGCATTGGGGTCACACAATCGGTCTCGATAGCCGATTGTTCGTGGTGCGCAATGACGGAAGCATGGAAGAGGTGAGATGGTGTAGAACCGTCGAAGGACCAACACAGAGCATGAATCCACGTCTTATGTCCACATATTCCAGTTTTGGTTGGTCGTATTGGAGAACAGCATCTTATTTTTGTAAATGTCTATTGCACTCGCGCATTACAAGGGAGCTAGGAAGAGTGAGATATCGGGAGCAGGAGGACACAACATATTACTTTTATAAAATACCAAATAATTTGCGAGTCGCAGTCAGGGAAACTCTACGTTCCTAAGTTGAAAAGATATCTCTGCACTCAGAAAGTATATTCCTCGCTTTTAGTTTCGTCCCTGTTATGTCTTCAGCTGTCTCTCCATGTTGCTATTTTTCTTTGCTTCAGAGGTGATAGTGGGTACAATACAACTTCTATTTTATAATATATTCGTTCATACACAGGTGAACGCACAATCGCTTCGCGGTCATGGAAATAGTCTCCTCCTTACACTCCGATCCATCTGGATGGACACCTTAAAAAAGTGTGAGGGGACACGAGGGTAAGGATTTAGAGGTACATGTCCATCTTCTTTAGCATTCAAATAGACAATTATAGCAAGACGCATGGCTTATGTGGCTATAAGCATATAATGTAGACACTTTTAGACCGTCTATATTATTTTCTATTGGGATGGATAGGATAAATCGTCTGAGCTATGTTTGGTAAAAAATGTTGAAGGCTATTCAGAGAGGTTGATATTGTTACCAAACACAATAGTTTCGTATGATATTAAATGTTTTTTTGAATGTCATTTGTTTTCGGAGCTTTCGTGAGAATATATTTCTATATATATAAATGGATTTAATCAAGCACACACATATGAGGTTTGAACCTCGGTTTGGAATGGGGGCGATGGGCAACAAAATAAATTCATTGAAAACTACGAGAGTTTGTCAGTAAGCTAACTCTTTATCAAATACGTTTGTATTAGCTGACAACCGATATCAAGCAATCAACAGGTGCTCTTTGTTGCACGTGGATCCTAAGCGTACTCTTCATCCAACTTTATGACATACGCAAACATAATAATTTCCTTGTGTTTTATAGAAATTCGCTTTCAATTTATGCTATTTTGGTCTGAGACATTCATTTTTATTCAAATATATAATATTATATTATGTATTATAATAGTGACAGTTTCTATAGGTTACATAGTTTCTTTATCTTGTAACTTCAATTCACTAGTATTTGTAGTACAGTACAGAACCCGGTCATTATGATTAATACGCCACTTTCTCAGTGAAACTGATTTCAGACCCACGTAAAGGCAACTCGTGGGTCTGAAAATGAAAATAAAATGCATAAATACAATGATTCATATATTATAACTACAAAAGTAACTCAGGTTTACCTAACTATCACCAATATCAATGTTAGTAGTTGCTAAATAAAATGTGAGAGGAATTCCTTTGCAAATTTCCGATTAGATTCCAAAAGCTCGGCAAATGCCGCAGACTGTTTCAGCTCGCCCTTTTTCCTGGAAATAAAATCCGTTATTTAAATGCATATTTTTCTTGGCAACATTATGGTGTAAAGTTATAACTAGAAATCTTTATGAAATTACATTCGGATGACTTTTGCAGCCTTCTCTTTAATCTCATCATAGCCATCCAGGTCTAATTTAGTACACCTAATAAAAAGTCGCAATGCCTTCTCAAAATCCAACCACTCCTTGTTCTCATGATTTTCAATTATCAACGTCTTCATTTTTGACTCCAGATCGGAAATAGCCAGCTCATGGCTAATTTCTAGAAGTTCTAGAGCAACTGAGGGACTTTCATTCGGCTTCGTGATGTCAGAAGTATAGAGGAACTCCAGAAGAGCAGTTAGTCCATCTTCGGACAGGTCCAGTTTACACTTTTTATCCTTCATCTCTTGGCAGTCAGTATGGAACATTTTTTCAAAGAACGGACTCGTCGCTAGAAATCGAATCATTTTCCGCTTGTCAAAGATCAAATGTCTAATAAAAAGATTCATTACTTCCTACCTTGTAAAATCATTTGATGGCACTGAATCTCGAACTTATTTGCCGCGACGAGAGTAAAATCGCACAAAATTTTCTCTTGCAAAATTTTCTTATTTAGATTTCGCGTTCGCGAATCATCCTGGATTACTGTTGAAGGGACCAAGGATTTGGAAAACACAATGGTTATTCTTGCTGATATAGTCCTATTAAAGGAGCTAATCATCTTGTGAGCGAAATCCTCAGTCAGTTCGAATTCGTCAGTATTATACTGTTCATACAAGTACAAGGGTCTTTTAAACGGTATAGCAGCCAAAACTTGGAATAATAAATAACAAAATTTTGAAATTAAGTCCAACATACTAAATATTATACTCCTTAAAATATTTTGCTTAATAGTAAAAAACCATGAAAATTTGGGTGGTTTGCATTGTCGGTGACTGAACCGTGTGTGAAATCAAATGCTACTTTGAGAATCACATCTGATATGTTGAAGTGCATCTTTGTCTCGCTGACAGCATGCCAAAATATGGGATGGACATCTCCGTTCATGGTAATTTTCATCAGTGCACGTCGTTCATGCCAATTGGCTGCATCTTTTGGAGTTACTATGAAGTTGAAACCCAGGTTGTAACTACTCCAAGGGTAAAACAAATGATTTAGTTATAGTTAAGTTCACAACATCTATATGAGATAGAAAATATGGTATGTATATGAATAGAAGTTGACATACCCGATATTTCTTGTAATCCTTGACGAGCAGGCTGATAAAAGCACTTTCCATGGAAAAGTATTTTCAGTGAGCACCCCTCTCTTTCCTGTTGTTGCTAATGTTTCGTCTTGTAAAATAAGATTCAATTTACCTACTAATCTTTCTTCGTTGCCACGTCCGGAATGGGAACCAGGCTCAACTACAGCCCTGAATGTAATTGGGAAAGGTTGATCTTGCATTAAAATTACACTCATGTTGATTCAAAATATTGAAAAGTTTAAAACACTGGTGAGTGATGAAAGTTAGCTTGTTGTTGATGGTAAAGGAGCAGAGAGTAAAAAATGTGAATGAAAAAGCTGCACTCGATCTCGATCAAGAATAAAGTGGGAGGATAAGAATAAGATGCAAGTACGTAAGAACCCAACCCAGAAGGAGCAAAGTCCATGTGCAAAAATCGGAAGTACAAAAACTTGGGGTGATTTGGGAATTTTCGTTTTCTTTATTTAAAGCAAATCCACGTCTTGAACATCATGTCTGTTAATTTATCAGTTAATTACTTTGATTTGTAATTGAATAAAACCCTAAGATAATGGTTATAACAATATCGTGGAAATATTGATCAGAGCAGGTACAATGATTGTTCATGACTGTATTTTGAAAAAAATTTAACCCTGAACCGGTAAACTGTCCATGAATAGCGATTTACTAAATATTCGGGTAAATATATAAGATTTGGAGAAGGGGCAACCAAACGGAATTTAGTTTTAAATTACTTCATTTCTTCTTTCCACAAGGTCAAACAGCAGCGAGCTTTACGATTGAAGCATTATGTACCCTTTCGTTCATCACCATCATTTCTGCATATTTCTTTTCTTTCGTAGACCTTTGGCTATGAGCAAGACACGAAAACACGGAAAATATGTTACCAAACTTCAACAGCTCTCAAGCATTGTGCAGAAAGGCAGTTAGGGTGAAAAAGGATGAAAGACCAAAGCAACGCTATATAACTCAAGCTCTCCGTAAAACTAAAAATATGGTTTTCTTCAAAATGACATAATTTGAGTATATGGTTTACGCATCAGCAAAAATTCGAAGAGTTTATTAGATATGATAAAGGTAAAAACAATTAGTGCATTTATGATGTTACAATAATATTAATTTCAGTTCGCTCTTTATTGTTATAGTATTACATTTCAATTTATTTCAGGATTTTTACTGCATTAACATGGTTGATTGTTGCTGCTAAATAAAATGTAAGATAAACTCCATTGCGAAATTTGGATTGGATTTCAAAAGCTCAGCAAACTCAGCAGAATGTTTCAGCTCGCTCTTTTTCCTGAGAGACAGGAAAAATTGTCACAGTTTGTATTTTACTAGGAATACATAATACTAGATGTGTTGTAATAAAACTGAATTTACGTTTTGATGGCTTTCACAGCTTTCTCCTTCATTTCATCATATCCCTCCAGATCCAATCGGGTGCATCTTAAAAAGAGTCGAAAGGCTCCAGTAAAGTCAAGCCAATCATCATTACCAAGATTCGCAATAACAAGCTGCTTCATAGTTGCTTCCAAATCAGGAATTTGGAGCTCGTGGCTTATTTCTAAAAGTTCCAAAGCCACCGAAGAATTTTCCATGGGCTTGGTTAGCTCAGAACAGTAGAGAAATTTCAAAAGGGCATTTAGTCCATCCTCTGACAGATCCAGTTTACATTTGTTATCCTTCATCTCTTGGCATTCTGTCTGAAACATTTTCTCAAAGAACGGACTCGTCGCTGGAAACGGAATTAGAGTCAAATTATATACAAAATAACAAACAGTGCGGATCTGGCTTTCATCAAGTAAATATGCTTATTACATTGTAACATCATTTTGTGACACCCAACTTCTGTCCCATTTGCTGCGACTAGTGTAAAATCGCACAAAACTTTCTCCAGTAAAATCTTTTTGTTCAGAGTTTGCATTCGAGCATCGTCGTGGATTGGTAATTTCACGTCATTACAGCTAATGGAAAGTCCAACTGTCAGCCTGACAGTTATAGTCCTGTTTATGAAGTGGAAAAGTTTTTGAGCAAAAGCCTCAGACAATCCCAACTCTGTACGAAAATGCTGCTGATACTCGTAACAGGAGGTTTGAATAGGCCCAACGTCTAAAACTGACGAATGACAAGAATGAAAAAAATTAAGTCCATATTTTATCTAAATTTCATTCCAATGCTATGAAATCACCAACCATGAAAATTTGGACATTCGAAAACTCCTGGATCTTTGAAGTCGAATTCCACATTGAGAGTCACCTCTGTTTTGGCCATATCTACCTTTTCCTCTACAAGATAATGCTGAAGCATGGACCGAATTTTCCTCCCATAAAAATTGACATAAAAAGCACTTGATTGATTCCATTGTGGTTCTTGTATTGGAGTTACAGTAAAGACAAAATCGAGGTTGAAGCTATTCAGCAAAATGTTTGTTTTTAGAACACATGAATGATTTTTGGCTTCGAATTTATTTCAAAGTTAATTTACCCCAAATTTTCCGACACCTTTTTGACCCGGCTGACAAAAGAACATCCCATGAAGAATTGTTTTCATCCAGTAACCCGTTCTTTCTAGTTGTTTCTATTGTTTTTTTTAGTAAGATAAGATTCAACTTGGCCACAAATCTTTCCTCGTCGTCGTCCGATATGTCTTCATCCTCCTCATTATTATCCCCATTATTGTCGTGAGGGTTAACTCTTGCCCTCATTAAACTAAGTGGGAAAGGTTTGTCTTCTAATAAAATAACATCCATTGTGTTATCTATGAATTATAAAATTGAAACCGCTATTAATAAAGGAGGTATGAAAGCTATGTTGCTGAGAGCTCAAAACGTGAATAAAACTCTACTCGATCCAGATCAAGATTGCGGGGAGCGGTAGTGGTATGCAAGCCAGGAACCCAGCCCAATAGAGTAAAGTCCATACGCAAAAATCGGAAGTATAAGACTTGGGGTGTCCTGAGCTAAATTGTCTTCATACTTAACAAGCATTCATGAATGTCGATTGCTTGGAATTAGAGTGCAAGAACAAACCAATTTCATACTCAACAACGATTTTTATGTCTCTAAAACAAATTTTATCGGATTTAAAGTTGTTAAGAAATGACTAAAATAGTAACAGCAGACGTTATGATGATTGCAAAATTCAGCGCTTGAAAATGCCACATGATGTTTGTAATACTTTTGGATATTGTTCAGCAAATCGGAAAAATCTTTTGCATCGTGAGATCCAGAAAACTTATAATTATTTATTCATGTAATTTTACAATTCCAGATTGACTGAAATAGATAGACCAGAGTAATATTGATTAAAAGTTACATTTTCTTTGTTTCAGCTTTCCTCCAATGATTGACATATAATGTTGAAAATATGCTTACACCATAACAATCATCACCATCATAGTATACTTTTTACTTTCATACATAAAGAGCTCAGCTAAAAGAGCTACTGCTACTATAACCAAAAGAAGAGAAAACGAAGAAGATGCATAGACAAGCTCTTATGGTTTTGTGCATGGAGATGTGAGAACGTAAAAAATGATGAAGGAGCAAAGCAAAACCACTGAAGCCAAGCTTTCTATAAAGCTACATTATAACACAGCATCTCACCAAGAAGGTGGTGCATAATCAGAGCAAAGCTGTCTGGCATGCTCCTCCTTGCACGTCATTTAAAGTATCCTTAATAATAAAGCGCTTCCCATGGGATGTATAGACAACGTACGTGCGAGGATTTTACGTGGAGCGTGAAAGAAGCATCTGGAACAAGTCAAGTTGTTTTCCTCAATACTCAAAGCAGAGCATAAGTTGGTGAGTGGTATAAAGCAACGAATATGAGCGTACTCACGCCATAGGTTCGAATACCACTATAGGAATTTAATTTTTGCTTCGTTTATTGAAGTTGTTTTTGATTGGTAGTGCTTGGTGGGTTTATTATGGTCAATGTAATATTCAAATATTTAAATTTAATTAAAATTTCACCAAAAAATATTTTTTAGTTTGTACAACTACTCTTACACGAACTTATTGACCAAGTTGGATCAAGTTGTACATGAGAGTTGCTCTCAAATATTTAATTAAAGCTATTAATAACTGAAGCTATTTTTTAGCATTTAGTCGAAATTCTATCCGTGAAAACGCGCATTCAGACGGAATTTGACGTGGGAAAACGCGAATTTAGACGATGTTTTATGTGTGCCAATGCTTATTTAGACAGGGTTTTATATGTGAAATTTAATTTAAGTTTTATTTTATTTGGAAAAGTGAGCATTGTTCCATTTCGAGTTGCATTAACGGGCAGTTTTATCTCATGTGAATTCTATCATTTCTATCTATCATATTATACGCCCACCCGATTAATTAGGAGCTATGCAAGTTAATTTTTGCAATTTTGTCGTATTAAAAATATAAGCACTTCATCATGAGCTTTGAGGGGGAAAAGGTGGATGAGATGGGTAGTTAAAAGATTGTAACAAATCCTTTTTAAATTTACTTTCTTCAGTTTACATTCTACTAACTAGGAAAGCGTTCTTGGCTTACGCTTTCCATGGGCTTTTCTAGTCTGTGTATGATGTGTAATGCTTACAAGTAAATGGAACAAAGCTCACCGCGTTGCAGCTTAAGCATGAATGAAAGCAAAGTTACGGATGCAAAAATTCAGATATTTCGAAGGATGAGATTTTCATGCATATACAAACATGATGATAGATGCTTCATAGAAAGAAAATGCAAAAAACGATGAATTTCAATTCTTTCATTACTTTCAGTTGAGCATTTGACTAGCTCATGGTGATTTAAAATATATTTGATCTGTTAAACTCTCAAAAATATATGTGATTGTCTATCTCAAAATATAGCACTTGCATATTTGCGCAACAATTCGCCGTCTACTTCCTCTAAATATCTAGCCCAGCTTTTAATACTTACGATTAATTTCTCAACATATTTTTAGTTAGTTAGTCTCAACAAGCATTTTTGTCTGAGAATATTGGTATGGTAGTTTTTTTAAATTAAAAACAATAATGGATATGGTTTATGCAGTTCATTTCACAATGCACGGATGGGATATTATTTATCCCGAAGTGGAAGCTAGCTGATAAAGCATGTAGACAATATCCCTACGTGAGAAAATCATTGGCTCCTGTAAACGAAATCTTGTAGACTGCTTGACAGCAAGCCAGCAAGCATTTTTCATTGCACACTCAACACAAGCTCAAAGCTACACTCAAGATCCGCACAATGCAAGTGCTTTACATGTTCGGCATACTTGTTGAGTAGAAAGTAGAAAACAAGCTCAAATCTACAAACAACGAAAGTGGGGTGATTCATAACTTATTTTTATGACATTTTCGGTATACTGAGGATACACACTTCATATGTGAACTTATTTTTATGACATTTTCGGTATACTGAGGATACACACTTCATATGTGTATGATTACACGTTGTTTTGCTGCAGTCAGGTTGTAGGATTTTACGACACGCTGTATTCTACAACTGGATTGGTATTTTCGTGTTTAAAAGATTCTCATTGCCGTTTTGTTTTTGAAATGAACATTTCATATCCCATTGAAATATGAGGAACTTTTATGACTTTTGCACCCTCGTAGGTACTCCTTCCGTAGTTCCTGCATGAAACAAAGGACATACATGTAGCATATTATGGATAAGTGAACGGTAGATAAAATATGGATAGGAATTTGTCCATAGACTCACTTCGTGCTTTATTCTAGTTTTCGTTCAGGAAAGAGAAGCAAATAGTGTGTTCCTGTCTGAGTTTCTTTTGGGAGAAAGAGTGTAATATTCGTAAGTTTCACTTTATGAAAACCATTTTAGGTGATTCTAACAACATTCAAAATGAGTAAAGACTACGATAAACTGCTTGGAACTCTTAAATCTCATAATTATGAAGATGTATATAGAACAACCTTAGATATTCTTGAAGCAAAGGGTGAATATCCGTCTCTAGAATCTTTTCTCAGTTCAACGAGGCATTTTCCTAACAAGAAAAAAGTTAAAGACAGAAACTTAATGACTTTAAAAGGGACAATACCTTTAAATGTCAAAGGAAAAATTCGCAATCTACCATTGTGTATGTGGATTAAAATCGGATATCCCACTGAAAAACCTGACGTGTTTGTTGTTGGAAAAGAAAACGTGTTGAAAAGTTGGAATGGTGTCAAGCTCTCAGTTTTTAAAAATGGGCAAGTGATTTTACCTCCTAGGCTACAAGGAAATGGGGAAAGTGAAAAGATGTGGAATATCAAAATTATGGTAGATGAACTTGTGAAAGGGTTAAGTGATCCAGTTAGTGAGCCCACACTGCCTTCTAAAATGATTTCTCTTGATACAAACGAGTCATATTGGTTTCTTAAGAAATTATTCCATCCGCATAAATTTGATGCTGTGGATAGAATCGTTAGAGACATTCTCCAAATCAGCTGGATATTCAGTCGTGTTAAAATACTTTCACATGAGGAGACAGGATGGATGTGCAACATTCCTTGGAAAAAATAACGGAGTTGTTGTAAGGTTACTTAACAAATTTGTGAATTCGCTCAACAAAAATCAAAGGAATTTTGTGGCGTTATTTGGACAGTATATAAGTGACAATGATTCCATTCAAATTTGAACTATTTCTTCAGTTGCCCCAGGATTACCCAAGTAGCAAACCCAGGGTTTTTTATTTTATTGAATTGGGTGTCAAAGGCGATCAGAATTATTTTTCGTGTTATGGCGAAGTAGCAAGCGCATGTTTGCAAAATTTGGGTTGGAATGAGTGGAAAGGAGAACACTTGCAAAAACTGATTGAGAAACTCATCCACGCGTTCCGTTACCTTACTATGAAGTCAATGATAGTGTGCGCAAGGATTCCCCTTTAATTCTAACCGTGAACACAAAATAAATGAAATGACGATGAAAGGCTATTTTAAATAAGTCAAAGTACTTTGTAACGTGAATTTAGTCATAGTATGGTGATGATGATGTAAGGCTGCTGATATGGGTAACTGCATTAGATACCAGCGAGAACATAATAGTGACCATTTTATTTTTGTTCTCTTACACGTTCTTTACAAAGCCCTCATAAACAAGTGCTCTTTGTACGAAACATTTTGTTGGGGCAAGTTGAGACATCCGAGATATTGACCGTTAAAGGTTTAACCTATGTACCCACTTTTCTCCCAGAGTTTTTAACTGATTCGTCTGAAATTTTGCACACAAATGTGGTTTACAATTCCCTAGGGGGTGTTTCTTTTAGATTTTCAAAATTCGAAAAACTGTGCGCGAAAATTTAAAAAATAAAGGTTTCAAAATTATTTGCGTAAAACTGCTAAGATCTTGCAAACAATGTTTAAACAGGTTTAATATCATGTTTCTATGCTCATATTTTAATTTTTCAACGTTTGGAAAAAAATCAAAATTTTTATTGAAATTTTCGTTTTTTTTGAATTTTCGCGCGAAGTTTTTCGAATTTTGAAAATCTAAAAGAAACACCCCCTAGGGAATCGTAAACCACATGTGTGTGCAAAATTTCAGACGAAACAGTTAAAAACTCTGGGAGAAAAGTGGGTACATAGGTTAAACCTTTAACGGTCAATATCTCGGATGTCTCAACTTGCCCCAACAAAATGTTTCGTACAAAGAGCACTTGTTTATGAGGGCTTTGTAAAGAACGTGTAAGAGAACAAAAATAAAATGGTCACTATTATGTTCTCGCTGGTATCTAATGCAGTTACCCATATATAAATTTATGACAACTGTTTTTCATAATTTGTAATAAATATCGAAAAAGGACACATTATTTGTTGCAAACTGCACAATTTTCTTTGCACGGAGCAATTTTACATCAATGTCTGTTAGAAAATGATTACCATATCTCTCATATACCTTCAAAATATGCCTACCTAAGTTATACACGAATATCCATTGCCTTGCAATGGCTGCTTCACAGTTCATTACAATCAATATTTCCCCAAGCAAAATACTACAATACTGAAATGCCGATCATTTGAGCAGAACCGAGGGGAGAGCAAATACACATTTCAAGGTCGAACAAGGCAACCAAGGAGACCAGGCTGGGGTGATATTTCTGACAAAAGGAAGCTGAGCAACGAGTTGTTTTGAACTCTGGTTTGGTTTGAGCAGGTAGAAAGATATCTGGAGGGGAAACAAATATGTAATATGAACTGCAGTGTAGCCCTGTTTTCCTGAGTTTTTCAAGGAGTGCAACGCACAACCGATGACTCATTTACAAAACAAGCATAGGAAAAGTGCACCACACAACCTTTCACGTTAACTTCAATAATTACTATGTGAGGAGTATCAAATTTTATTTCATAACATAATTTCATATGCTGGAGATTGGCAGTGTCTACACACCACACCCGTCAAATGAAATGAAATGTGCGCGTCCTTTTTTACAAGAGAAAAAGTATTGAATGACTGGAGCTGGAGCATTATGCTTGCTCTAACTATATAATATAAGAATAGAGAGTGACAATTTGTTATCCCGTCTCAGACTGGGAGCAACCGTACGCGCAACGCGCACCATTGTTTCATTCATTGTAATATCATGACATCAATACCTATTCCTTTTCGATAGGGAAATAGCTCAATAGACTAAAATTGAAATACAGGGAAAGGGAAATGATTGCCAGATGGGCTACAAAACACGATTCCGTTCTGTATGTTACCAGCCCGTTATGATTTGGTGAACATCTATTGGTGAATGGATATAGTGGAAAGTATGCAAAATAAATTTTGAAAAGTTTTTTGATAACACGCAGTTTTCATGAGTCTCTTTGTGTGAATGCTTATTGGATTTCGTACAGTCACGTCTTTTCCCAAGGTGGCTATCTTGCTATACACGTTCCAGAGAATCTGCATAATATGTAATGGTTTATGGAACTTTTTCGTTTAATTTTTATATAAATTTTTAGCCGTATCATGTTTAAAGGCAGAAATTTTAGCTACTGGGCAATAAAATCATAATACCAAGCTTGCCAGAAAAAATGTCTCTATAATTGCAATATTAGGTGCATATTCTTTGAAAGATTTCAGGACTATCCAAAGTTGTCTTCCCAACATCTCATTCTAACCCGTCGCCTAACTTCCTAATTTGCATTTCTGACATTTTTTTGCAACCACATCCCAATAATCTGGTATGAAAGACTTCTACAGAGTCCAGAGAAGGGCTCACGGCTCGTCTCAAGTTACTCATTTTTTGGGAAGCTGAGTTTATGGCAAATTCATATCCATTTTTAGCCAATATCTGCAGGATTTGTTGGATTGTTCCCTGAGTTGGAAATCCATTCAACCACCCAATAGCTACAAGCTAGTTGCCTTTATTTAAACATAATGTGAGGAATCTAATGTAGAAATCCATTTTTATTGCATCCATTTGAGTTTGTGTTGTGATACAATGAGGAGTTTGGAGTTCTACTTGTTGCACAGAAAATGATAACAAATCCACACGCGTTATGAATACTGCATTGAAATAACAAGTATAGTTCATCCCTGAATTTTATTGCTTTTTATTTCGCAGCCCTTCCCAGCAACACAAACCAGTTAGTTCTGAAAACATAATGCTATGCATAAAATAGGATGAAAAGGTTCAACTCAAAATTCAAGTGCTCACACTCCAGACCCTCATAACTGGAGGCTGTTGTTAGGTATGATATGGATAGGTCTCCTTGTTCCCTTCATGAAATCCTGTCATAAACGCATATGTCTGCATATATCTATGAGTATTTTTGCTCCAGTATTTCCTGCGAGTTGAATAACTTTTATGGCTTTTTGCACATTCTCATTCTTTCCTTCGTATACACTCTTCCTCATGATAGGAAAAGGCCAAAAAATATTTTAAGAATAAACTCACAAAGAAGCCAAAGGTTGTGCAAGTGAGTTTTTGGCTACAGAGCATGGAGTGCTACCCAGATTCAGTTTTTACAGTAACAATCAGCCAAGAAGACTCATTCGTTGGTTCACGCATCATTTCTTTTATGTCCAGTTTATTTATTACATATATGTCCTTGGTCAAAAGTTTCGTATCGTCTGCTCAGCATGACACGGTACGTACCACTTTTACATGCCTTTATTGGTATTCGTTTGGATCAGGTTGACATGCATTTCTTGGTTCTTAAAAATATCTCACAGCTCATATCGTTCACACTTGTACTTCTGTATTACATTTTCTGGAATACCGGTGTGTCTGTTTTACCAATTACTTTTTACAACCAATTTATTACCGGATATGCATATACACTTTTTACTTCATCTCCGCATCATATTACACTTGGAAACTTGTAAGAGCGAGAGAAAAACAAGCCAAAATCCCATTTACACCGAAAGGAGAGCAAACGAGTACAGGGCTGTAAAAACGGGGAAGGCAATGCAATGTTGCAATACATGCTATAAAATATATTTTTCTCAACGTTCACGTATATTCACATTCCCATTTGGTTGATAAGCTGCATGATTTACGAATGACAAGTATTATAAGACTGGATCCAATGTAATTTGCTACACACTTGGCATCTGTGCTTGCTGTTGTTGGGAAAAGATGATGATTGAGGAATACAAATACAAGTTCATGCCATATAAATTCGAAAACGAAAAGATTGAATGTATTTAATATTCCATTGATATACGTGGAAAGTATGAGTGTTCATTTTAAGGTTGTACTCGGGTATATGGGACAAGAAAAAAGATGCGATATGCTTCTGAAAATGACATGAGCAACAAGCTGCTATGATATCATCAAGTTGTTGAGCTCTTTTATGAGTTGAGTATTTATAGGGGTCTGGAAAGGGAGAGTAATGTGAAAGATGAACTGCAGTCTGGCTCTCTTTTCCTCAATGTTTGTTGATGATGTAGTGCGTAAAAAGTAGACTGACGGCACGGAATTTTGTTACATGCCAAATACATACAATTATGCATCCAATACTAATAGATGAAAATTACCTGAACCACAATCTGCTGTGTATAGCCTACGAAATGTCCTTTCAGTCAGCTTGGAAAGACAAATCGAAAAAAGGAATTTTGAGGGATGGATAAATCAGGGGTTACAAAGAGCAGAAAATACTTAGGGTACATTTAAAAGCAAAAAGGCATGTAGTGTCTTACAGTTTATGTGATCTGCAGTGGTGAAACATTTAAAACTACATAAATTCATTTGTTAGTGACGAAAAGTACACTTGCAAATTATGCAAATTAGAAATGCAATAATTATGCTATCCCATTTAAATTCCATAAAACGTAGTTGTGCATTTATTCTTGCTTGGTTGTTTGGGTGTATGAAAACATGTACACTTGTACAAGTACAATTGGATACGTCACTCTGACCCAAATGCAAGCCTTATACTTATCTGGTATCAAAAAATGCTACTAAATTGTATGCAAAAGAAAAAAAAAATATTGCACATTTTCCCTTGAAGTTGCATTTGGTGTTTAGTTTCTCTTCTTCCTCATTATTCCCAAATTCTTAGCATTATTTCAAATTATGTCAGCCATCAAGCCCGACAAATAATTAATGTTATTAAATTAATTTGTATATTGTTTAAAAACACACATAATTTCATATTTGGTTAAAAACAGTTTTTCTACCGACAGTTATTGTTTAATGCAATTTGACATGTCCCATTTTACTGTTTTGGTGAAAATGAAACAAGTCTATCAGCAATCTGACTGAACTCTTTGTCTCAAAGGATTGTATCTGTTTTATGAAACCGTACACATATACCTCAACGTTTCGCTTGGCAGTCACACTCCACGTATTATATAAATGTAGAAACCAGTTCTGAGCTCATTACTCTGGAAGGGATATAGCGAGGACGTTACTTCAAGCATTTCAGACATCCTTATCACACACAACAACCCAAAGGCTGCAGAGAGAATGTCACATTATATCCCATTCCAATGAATATATGACATTACTTGCCCACGCAGAAACTTGATGGTAATAAATATAAATTAATTGTCTTTTTATGTTCTTCTTTAATGGAATAAAATTACTTCTCGTGTGGATACCATTTGGATTTTTCGGCTATACCTTTGTGCAAGTTTTTTCAGTAATAATGTATTCCAGTAGCCAAAGATTCAGACTACTCTCCTCCTAAAACTCTTTTCTAATTTAAGTATTATGAAAGGAATACATACTACTTGAATGGGACGGACGCTGATTTATAAAATGAATATGAAGTATACTGCAATCACGTTTTTTCTACGAATTCATTATCACTTACAGGATTGATGAAATGATGAACATACTCTTGATTTATGGAGCACGGTAAACAAACATTTCAAAAACGAACATTTTTGGATTTCTATTACTTTACAGTGTGCATATACGAATGCATGACGCATGACCTTGAGTTTCTCGGTGAGGAGTAGTTTACATGAAATTTTGTGCATGAATGCCTACTAAAACTTTATCTTACATTCTATCCCATACTAGCCACACGTTTCCTGTTTCATGGTTTTTATGCCTACTGCTACTTTCATATGGTATGGAATATGCATCTACATTTGTGTCTGTTTCATGTCAAAAAGCGAGAACTGTCGAACCTTATTACACCAAATTCGCAAGCCGCAAGCCTGAGTGTAAACTTTGTTATATAAATTAGTATTCCATAAATGAAAAGTCAATAACTGCTCAGAAATAATCCACCATAAAAGTAAAAAAATAGCTTGACTGCAAGAAAACATTTTTTATTTATCTTGTAGCGCATGACTCAATTTTTCGGAACTGTATTGAAAGTAGAATGAATGTCAAAAGTTAATTCATTCTGCAAAAATAAGGCGCAAGACCGTATCAAAATTTGATTATTTATCGCACAACACAAATCTGAAAAGGTTACGCTACTATTTCTTTGCCAACTTTTCAAGTCTCTGCTGTTGTATTGCCTCAGTAATGGATAATCTATCACACAAAACGTGGCATTGAATTTTCTTCTCATCAAAGATCTTATCACCAACTTGAAATTTCCATGGGCTTTCCTCTGTCTTGTATATTGTCCCCAATACATCATTTACTTTCCCCACATAAACGTCTGATCCTATCCAGCCCAGTCCATAATTAGCTTTTACAGCATTTCTTCATCCGGATTAAAATCGGGTTTGAAGGGCTTCCACATATGTCTGCTCTTTGGATCAGTTAATACCTGCACCAAAAGATAATCATAATCTAAAGACACATTTGATATTTCAAGCGAGAATTGAAAAGTTGTACTTACAGAATCTTTGATTCCTTTGGCTAAATTCACCAACAAAAGCGTTGCGTGATCCGGAACTGGTTGAACGCGAAATCCATTTTCCGTTGACGGCCACCAAGTGGGCTGGAGGATGTCCCGAAGAGATAACCCATTCAAACGGATACTCATAAACCGGACCATCTAACACGCTATCATGAGATTTCCTACACCTCATGCACTTACGGCCAGGTTTACACTCTCGGCATACACTTGACATGACGAATTGAAGAAACTAGACACTTCCCAAAGAAATTAAATGTATTGAGAAGAGTTCAAGAAGACAATGATTGTTTGAAGACTGGACTTAAACTAATGAGGAAAAGTGTTTTAGCGATAACGTTAAATAAATGAGTCAGCAAGTCCCAGTGACTAATATTACATTGGAAACTGAATGAAACAGATCTACCCATCCTTTTGATATAAAGTATGGCCAGATTACAGGAATATATGCAACGAATTTGTTAGCATCTTACATGGAACCTAAACCAATATTACAAGGGTAAATTGAAGCTCTGGTGTGGAATGGGTATGACATTACAATCCCTACGTTTTTAAGCTGCGCTGCTTTTCTCAAAGCTGATTTTACAAGAGAGCATGCACTCAAAATATTTGCTTGGGTGATATCTTGCTGCAGTCTTTGTATGGATATGTGGTAAGTATGGTTGGGTTGGATGAAGTCAAATCCTGGCATTCCCTATTCACATCGTTCTAAATAAGCAGATATCTGGAAGCAGATGTGTGTACCTCATATCTGGTTTTCTGCACGAGAGTACATTAGGTCAGCGAGGGCTGTTGAGATGCACGGCTGGTTTCATAAAACAGTCACAACAAATTCTTGCAAGAAAAGTGTTCATGCTCAGACATCAGATTACTCATCAGCCGTTGAAGTTTTAGCAAGCATGTGCTTGTTTAATGTAGTTTTCTAAGTAACAAGCAATATTTGTCAGTTAAATTTCATAATGGATACTCCTCCAGTTGCCATTCAAATGGAGGTCCGGTACCATCCAGTAACTGCAGATAGTGGAGAAATTAAAATAGAGCATTTGCAAGGGATACTTAATTTCATACAGAATAACGAAAAGCTTGCTGTTTTAAGCCAATTTGCTGAAGAACCCTATAGAACTCCTCTCCATGATGTGTGCGATTGTGGTAAGTACAAATCATTATTTTTTAATTTTTTTATAATAAAAATATTTGTGAATTCTGAATTCGTAGTTGATACAAACGAAGCCAACGAGATGTTGAAAATAATCCTTAAATGGTACAAAGATGATCCGAAGCCTCCTAAAGGAGATAAATTTATTCACAAGCTGGACCAAAATGAAAAGAACGCTCTTCAGTATGCAATACATAGAAATAATTTAGACGCCGTTACTTACTGATAGTGAAGCAACTTTGTACTCAAATTCTCTGAGTGCTGAAGTAAAAAACGGAAATGTGAACGTTTTAAAAAACTATGTGGATGATTGGGGTCAATTGATAAAATCAGCATCCGTGGATGAAAAACGAACCCCTTTACATGACATTTGCGAATGTGGTAAGTGAAGTAAAGAATTTCAAAGATTTTCTAATTTTTAGCAGCATCTTGTATTTTTTGTAACATCGCGTGTATATTTACAGTAAACAAAGAAGCTACGAAAGAGATGCTGAATAAAGTACTCGATTGGTACCAACGCGGTGGACAAAAGGATATCAAGTTTTTTGATAAGCAAGACATTAAAGGAAATACAGCCCTTCATTACGCCCTCGAAAACAAAAATCGATATGCTGTTAACGCACTTATTAAGCGTGGAGCTAGTGTGCATATTAAGTAAATACAAAATTCTAAAGAATGGTTAATGAAATATTGTCTGTTTACTAAATTACGTATACTTCGTAACTAGGAACAATAAAAAGAAAGTAGCTATCACTGGAATTTATGAGCTATATCCAAAAACCATAATGGCCCTGCTTGATGGCGAGGATCAAGATAAGTGCATCACATTTGGAAAAGATGAGGATCAAGAAGATGATGATGATGACAAGCTAAAAATTACTTGTGACTTTGGGTACGAAACTTAGTATTTGTTATTGCATAAGAATATTCTTTCACGACAATGTATTCAATTATATTTTTAAAGTGCCGTAATTGGAATTGACTTGGATCGCAATAAAGTATACGAGACCTTCATGCTTTCAAAGGTGTTGCATCTGGAAAAGCAAACAAATCAAATTCTTGACTACCCAATAGTTGCTGCATTTTTGGATTTAAAATGGAACAAGATGCAATGGCTGATACATTTTTCCATGGCAGTCCATGTAAGGAAAAATAGACAGCAATAATTTCATAATTTATTGATTATTATTGATAATTTCGAAAAATGATTTTTTCACAGACAATCTGGTCCATAATTTCCTCGTGTTTCATTTATTCTATATTTATGAATAAGTATGGAAAAAATGAAACCACCAATGTGACGCTATGGGAAGAGTTGGAAAACAAGGAAGAGAAACATTCTAACTCGGAATTTAGTTGGCCACTAGTCGTTTTTCTATTTTTACTCACTGTTTTCATGTTGCTTAAAGAAGCCGCTGAATACATTGAGACACGTAGGAACGGCAGGAAAATCATCTACCTCAATCAAATGGAAAACTGGAGTCAGTTGTCTCTAATTGCATCAATCTTCACACTTATGGGCAATCTAATTATTTACAACTTTCTCCCTGTTTGGCTGGATTATTTCTTGTCAATTGTAAGTTTGAAAAAAAGGTCGAAGGCCTAAAAAAACACTGATGTCAGTATAAATTTCCTTCTTTAGGCTGCCGTTATGGTATCCTGCCTTTTGGTACTCGGTCAGCTGAACAAGCGACCAAGATTGGGGTTTTACATGGCAATGTTTAAAGAAGTGTTGGGAAATTTTGGATGGCTGTTTCTCTGGTTTTGTCCCATTTTCCTTGCATTTACTGTAGGATTCCATATGCTAATGCCTTTGGTATGGTCCTTTTTAAACGTCGGAATATTTTCTCTTTATTTTTCATTTGCTAATTGTTGTCTACGCTTTTCAACTACATATAGGACGACAAATTTAAACTTCAGTGGTGGCTACCTTTTGGGCTCATAAAAATTGTAGCAATGGCCACAGGGGAATACAACTATGATGACATATATAGCATGACATAGATGCAGTAAAAATACCTAAAACATATTGATATTTTTCTTCATAACAATGGTAGGAATCGTGCTCTCGAATCTATTGGTTGGTTTGGTCGTCAGTGATTTGGAGGTAAGTAATTCGTTGAGAATTTGTTAATCCCTTTAATTCAAAAGAATTCTTAACTCGATTTTGATTTATCTTAGACTTTGCAAAAAAGCGCAAGAGTGAACAGCTTGGCAACTCAACTGGAACAAATGTATTTGATGGAAGCATTCATCACCAAGTGGTTGAGCTGGTACACTAACCTAGCGGACGCTTGTAAAGTTACAGAAGAACTGTCTTTTACAAAGGTTCGGCCCATAAATTGGCTTAACTTTCTTTGGAAAAGATTAGGACTGAAATATTTATGGAACATGATTGCAAATAAGCCTTCACACACATCATCAGACACCTCAAATAGACAATATACTCTGGTTCCCAATACTTCAACTGCTCCAATTGAGCCACGGCAACCCAGTAGAAAAGGTTCTCACATAATTAAAGCACTAATGAAGGACTTTAGTGAGAAAAGTAAAATTCGCTTAATGGAGTTGAAAAAAATAGGGATGAAAAAAATGATCCTAGAACGATCCTATGCAGATTTAAAAAAAAGTTTTTAATTTTACAATGAATAAAAGTTTCTAAATTTTATTTTAATGTTACGTAAGTTAAGTTCTATCATACGGAATTTTTATTTTAGTTTTCCATCTGAAATTCAGTGCTGAAATGTTGCCGAATCTTTAAAAGTCGAATTTGTTGCAGACGCAGACACAAAAATTTCAAATATTGAAATAAGTCAGTAGTTAGTCAATCTTCAGTGCCTGATATGCTCGCCAAAACAATTTGCGATGGTATTGTATTGCTTTATTAACGTGTTAAAATGGTATCAACCAAATAACTGGCTGGTGTCCCTACCCATAAACAATGGGGTAACAAATTAGTCACATGTTTATTTAGCATTTCACAAGTGCATGTGCTTACATAATAGACATCATCATCACGTTACTTCTTTGCTCAATGCAAGCTATGTGGCAAACGGGAGCAGGAGGAAAGTACGGATTCAACCCATGTTACCATCAACGCCAATTGTAAATTCACACCATCCATAAATATAAAAAGTTCTAGTCGATTACAAGTTTTCAATATCAAAAAATTCACCAACAAGGAGACATTAGCCTGGATCGTAAATTCGGTCTGAGCACTGACAGCTATGATGGCAAATTATCCCAATATGTTGAAAAATAATTTTCTGCAACACTCGCATGGTTTTTTTTAATAAAATCGGTTCTATAAAAAATTGAAATAAGTTTCTGCAGAGAGTTCAACGGTCAATGGTCCAGGAAAAAATATTGGTTAGTCAAACTGCGTACAGATCCTCCTAGGTTTTTGTAGGGGTGTGTTGTAGGCCAAAATCGTTTAGCTTTATCATGTTTGGTCGAACCAGATATTCACAAACTCTGTATAAAGAAAACTACCAAAAAATAGGAGGATTAAATAATGATGATTGCAACTAATCGTAAGTTACTTTGGGAGTTTGGAGCATGCTATGGAATCAAACTACGCTACATGCCATACACATGAATAGGGCAGCCAATGTTTCAGATTTATAGCAGAGCAAGTGATTTCATCATCGACATCATCATCATCAACACTTGACTTCATGTGTGATATGCTTGATGAGCATTATGCAAGTTCAGCCCTACAAAAATGAGAAAAAGATAATAATAAATAATTCATCTAGGTTTTTTTTGCAATAGCATAAATGCAGTTCTAACACCAACGTACATTTAAAAGAAACCAGTTGCATTGAGCCACGAAATTGTTGAACTCATGTATGGTATGAGTTGGGCATTATAAGGATCTGAAAAGGGGGTGAAATAGGATTCACTGCAGTCTGGTGCTGTTTTCCTCAATGTTGGTTGATGATGTAGTGCGTGAAAATAAGGCTGACGTCACGGAATCTTGTTACATTCATAATACACCTATATGTAGCCAATGCACGACAATTAAATTATTAACAAAACAAGGAAATTCTCCTAAAGCCCAATCTGCTGCCAACAAAATGTACCTTGTGCAAATCGAATGCTGAATTTTGATTATATACGTCCATCAAAGGCACAATGGAGAACACACATGGAATGCATAAAACCAAATACGCTTGTAGTGCTTACAAGCCGATCATCTGCAGTGGTGAAAATTTCAATCTTCAGAAAAACGTTTGGCAGTAACTTAAAATTGCATGCAAATATATTTAACTATTATTAATTATTATTTAATTTTATAATTATTTAACTTCTGAAAATCTAAACTTTTTTGGCGTCAGGTAATTAGTGCGTTTGCATACGATTCATACTCGTGCGATTTCATCATATTGGGCTAAAAAATTCAGTTTCGATATTCTACTAAGAAATACTGTTTAATGAATTTAGACATATCCCATTTTATAAAAATGCAACAAGTAAGCATGCATTCTGACTGACCTCTTTTCCTACATAAACTGTATCTGTTTTATGAAGATCACACATATTCAAAGTTTCTCTTGGCAGTCGCATCCAAGTATTATATAAATGTAAAACCATTCTGAGCTCACTACTCTGGAAGGGATAAAGCGAGGATGTTACTTCAACTAATCCAGACATACCACACACAACATCCCAAAAGCTGCAGAGAGAGTGTCACATTATATCACAATCCACTAAATACGTATATGACATTACGTGCCCTTGTACAACTTGATGGTGACGCCAACATTGCAATGCAAAGAGCTAGTCAAGTTACTTTATATTAATTGTGCTTTTATGTTCTTCAGTCCATTCCTTTTGTTGCGGATACATTTGGATTTTTTGATATACCCTTATGAAAGTACTTCATTTTCCATATAGTCTTTGTGTTTTATAATTTATTGTGAAAGAAACGACGCTGATTTATAAAATGAGTATATGAAGTAAGTCACAATCATCTCCTTTTCCACAAATTCACTATCGAATTTAGTACTATCTCGGTCATCAGAAATCTTATCCATGAAATCTGCTTAAAGAGTTAATCTATTTTGTTCAAATCTTGATTCTATGATGTACGGTAAACCGAACCCATTCAACAAAGGAATATTATTATCCTTTCTTTCACTTTGCGGTGTCGGCATGATACAAATGCATGACGCATGACAGAGTTTTTTGGTGAGGAGAGTTTACACGAATTTCTGTGCATGAATGCCTACTAAAAACTCTAACATTCTGTACCACATCCCATTCTAGCTATTTGCGTTCTCTTTTTTTCATGATTTATCACAACTGACCGATTCATTAAGGAGATGGAATTGTCTCTTCCTTTGCATAACCCACTGTTTTTTAATGATGAAGTGCAATGCACGCATAGATTTTGGTATGAAATTCATAATAAGATTTCTTGACTGCAATTAAAACAGCTACTAACTACAACCTTAAGTAAATATTCACTCAGCAATATTGACGCAACTTCGTTCATGTCAACATAAATTAAAACGAATTGAGAATGTATCAAGGTAGTCTTTGCACCTTCTCCTCTGCTTTTGGCATCGAGCAAGGGTGATTGGTATCAGATTAATTGTGGCAGCGACGGTTAATTTTTGCCAACTGTCTGAATCTAAGTGCCCCTTTCATTTACTTCACACCACCAATCGGCGGCGGAATGCAAACGTCGCAGTCTAGCAGTATTTGTGGTTGGCAAGATGGTTATCACACAATCATACATTAATCAGTCTCTGGGTCATCATCAAGTCAGCTGCAAAAATGTATAAAAAAGAAAAAAGGCTGATGTGCGATTTCAGCTTTTTCTATCTTTAAATGTAAAAAGTTTGAATATAAACAGGGAAAACTAGTTTTATTAATTTTTGAAAGTATTTTTAGGTATTTCAGCCATTAATTTTCAAGTTGAGTAGTATCACGAAAGTATACGGGTACATCAAACCCTGTATAGGCAACTTGACTATGAAGCGTTTTCCCTTCTATCACATCAAGACTTGACAATGATTCGCTTTGCTATATCAAATATCGACTCCCTGTGCTCATCAGAAAGTTTCCAGCCATTATTCAATACATCTGCGGTGTATTGTCATATTTATTTCATTTAATTTTCCAAAATAAATATTGAACCCACGCCCAGTTTTGTATTGCCATTGTTTGCTCTTATGGCATTTATTTTTTTTCCCGGCAAACACTTGACGTGACTTCCTCTCGCCATGTAGTTCTTTCTTCTCTTTGATCGATTTATGCTATCGCTCCACTAAACAAGAGAGTTAGCAAAATCAGACACTTAACTTCCAGATAAATCGATAGATTATTGCGCAATAAATGAGATTGGTTGCTTAAAGAATTTTGGTTTTATGTTGTAATATTGGTTGATTAATGGGTTTTTGGTGAGAAAGGAGAATGTTGACACGTGGAGATCCATTTTCCATTTATACGCTACCGTGTAGGCTGGTGCTGTTCCTGTGAATAATGGAACCCAGTTTAAATAATACACTCCTTTATAACGATTTACCGCATCACGTGATACTGTCAGGGTTTTTCTGACAGCGCATGCATATTAGCCGGGTTTACAATCTGACTAGGACAAAGCATCGACATAAAGAACTATTTAAGATGTTTATAAAGAACACTTCACATAGAAATTAAAATCATCGAGGCCAAGAAACACGATACATACAAGAGCAAGAAGACTACAACGTGAAACTGTTGACTTGAAGGCTTTACGAGATTTTGTAATGAATGATAGAGGGAGCAACTCTGAGGATACTAAACGAAAGAAATAAAATAAAGATAGCAGAACAAGTTCGCAGATGACTCACATTCGGCTGAGCCAAATGAACACCGGTAATGGGAGGCAGCCGTTGGCAATGAAAATATGTAGCAATATATGATAAGAAATGACATTCACTAGCTTTATCTACACAGACCTCAAACACACGAGAATAATCATGTGTGAATTGCCACTCCTGAAGAAGTGGTAGTAGTGATGGTCTGTTTGTATGGCGATACCTCGCAAACTACAAGCGCTTCCAGCTTTAGCTCATACGAACTTGCTGGAGCCATCGTCTGCATTCCTCGAATCCTGACTATTACATGAGAGCATATATGTATATTCAGCACGATCAAACAATTTATATATGGGATGAAGATATCCCCTAGATTTTGTAAGTAGATTGTAGTAAGAATGGCTGGACTGAGAAAAGCAGCGTTTACAGTAAGCAGACGTCTGAGAGCAGGATGCTGTACATGAAATGTCACTTTTTTCACACAAAGAACAGACATAATATGCACAATGCAGACCTTGCCGGACTGTCTGACCGAAATGATGAGATGCACGATCGGTTTCATGAAACAGCTCACAACTACAAAATCTTTCGGAAATAGTGTTCTTACTCAGATTGTAGCCGGTGGTTATCGATTATTCAGTAAACTCTGTTGTTAATGCCTAACTGTGTATATTAAAATAGGACACACTAGCCATTTAAAGTTAAAAACACAAAATAAAGAGGTAAGAAAACAGAGGAAGGCTGTATAATATGGAACAGTTAAGTAATGGCGGCTAGAGTTACCTTCCGCTTCCAATTCAGTGAATCAAAAAGAAATAGAAGTGAGGATTTGCAAGGCGACCTAGCATCGAATACCATAGGGAAATATCACACAGAATCTATTTTAGACTCTTTTGCTGCTAAGGAACATGCACAACTTCTCTTCATGATGTGTGCAATTGGGTAAGGTAAAAATTTATTTTTTAAATTCTTTCCACACTAAAAACTATTTGATGAATTATGAATTTTACAGTTGATACAACAAAGCCAACGAGATGTTGAAACGAAATCTACTGGGTACAAAACGCTGAACCTCCAAAAGAGATAATTTATTCACAAGCTGGACCAACATTGGAAATAATGCTCTACATTACCATGCAAAAAAAGAACGAATACGCTCTGAACGCATTTTTAGACCGTGGAGCAATCTTGTATCGGAAGTTACTAGGCGATGAAGTAAGAAAAGGTAACTTTGACGAGCTAAAAAATGTAAATAATTGGGGTAAAATGATAAAAAAAGCATCATTTGACGAAAGACGAACCCTTCTTCATGATATTTGCGAATGTGGTAAGTGAAGAAAAGCAAATTAAAAATTTAATTTTTTTTTCAATATCTAACCTTAATGGTAATATAATTTGGATTCACAGAAGACAAAGAGAAAGCGAAGAGGATGCTGGATGAAGTTATCAATTGGTACAAAGGGGATGTAAAGGACATCAAAATTTTTGACAAGAAAGATATAAAAGGAAACATAGCCCTTCATTACGCCCTTGACAAAGAGAATCGATATGACGTTAACACACTCGTTGATTGTGGAGCTAGTGTCCACATAAAGTAAAACAATTACGAAATTACTTGGTACAGTGAATCAGTAAGTTGCTTTTCATCCAACTTGACTAATTGGCAGTAATTTGTAACTAGAAACAATGCCAGTGAGGAAGCCATCACTAAAACTTTTATGAGTTATAACCAAAAACGATTATGGCACTGTTTGATGGTGAGGATCAAGATAAGCGCTTTACGTCTGGAAAAGATGAGCATCAAGATGATGATGATGATGACAAGCTGAAAATTACTTGCGATTTTGGGTGAAGAAGAAAATATTTATTAATTTTATGTTTGCAGTGCTGTAATTGGAATTGACTTGGATAGAAGTAAAGTATACGAGACGTACTTGCTTTGGAATTTGTTGTATCAAAAGCAAACAAATCAAATACTTGACTACCCAATAGTTGGAGCATTTCTTGATTTAAAATGGAACCGGATGAGTTGGCTGATATATTTTTCCATGGCATTCCCTGTAATGAGGAATAAAAATAGTAATAGTATCAAAAAATTTCTACTATTCATAATTTCAATTTTTTCACAGACAATTTGGTCGGTACTTTCCTCGCATATCATTTGGTCCTTATTCATGGCTAAATACGAAAATGTAACTAACAATACGGAGCTATGGGAAACGCTGAAAAACGAGGAAGGGAATTTGTCTAACTATGATTTTAATGGACAACTAAGTATTTTGTTGATTTTCATGACACTTTTTATGTTAGTAAAAGAAGCAGTTGAATTTATCGAGACACGTAGGAAAATCATCTACCTCAAGCAAATGGAAAACTGGAGCCAGTTGTTGCATATTACATCAAAATTCGTTCTTATGAGCAATCTGACACTCAACAACTTTCACCCTATTTGGCTAGATTTTAACTTGTCAATTGTACGTTTTCAAATATTACTAAAATATCATTGAAGGAAAATTTTTTCAAAATTTATTTACTTTGTAGGTAGCTGTTATGACATCCTGTCTTTTGGTACTCGGCAAATTGAACCGATTAGGATTTTACATGGCTATGTTTAAGGAAGTGTTGGGAAATTTTGGATGGTTGTTCCTCTGGTTTTCTCCTATTTTGGGTGACTTCAAATGTTGATGCCTAAGGTATATATTATATTTACGGGGAAAATCATCCGTTTTAAATTTTATTACTGATTGCTAACATAACTTTTAGAACGACACATTTCAATTGTGGCTACCCTTTGGGCTACTAAAATTGTAGCGATGTGGACTGGAGAATACGAATATGGTGACATATATGACGACGGTATCGATGCCATAAAGATACCAAAAAATATATTGATCTTCTTTTTTTATTACGCTGGTTGGAATAGTTCTATCGAATCTCTTGATTGGTTTGGTTGTCAGTGATATTGAGGTATGTTTTGTTATATGAGACACATTTACTTTAAAAACTTATTGTCTCAACCCTGACATGATTTATCTCAGAGCTTGCAAAAAAATGCCAGAGTGACCAGTTTGGTTACTCAACTGGAGCAAATGTATTTGATGGAAACGTTTATCAATAAGTGGTTGGGTTGGTATCTTGGACTTGCGGAAGCATGTAGAGTTACGGAAGAACCGTCGTTTGCGAAGGTTTGGCCTTTAAATTGGCTTAACTACATTTGGAGAAAGTCAGGAATTACATATTTATGGGAAAGAATGACAAGTACTGCACTACCAACAACATCGAACCCAAAAATGACCCAATACGTCTTCAGCACAACATCAAGCCCTTCGAACGGACATGTTACTCTAGGTAACAATAATGAGGATCATCAGTCAAATGAAAGTACACCATTAGTTGCCCCAATCAGTTTACAGCAACCAAACGAAGCTATACCCAACGAGCAAAGTATTCCTGCTGTAGAAACACTGCCGCAACAATCTGGTGGATGTCAAATTACTTCGGTTGCTTCAACAGAGCCGATGCAAGTCAGTAAAACAGATTCCCACATAATTAAAGCAACAATGAAAGAATTTAGCGAGCAAAGTAAAATTCGCTTGATGGAACTGAAAAACGAAAGAAAAATTCATATGGAACTACAACAAGAAAATAAACTGCGTTTGATGGAGCATGAAAAGGAAAATGAGATTCGCGAGATCGCTTATCGGAAGTTAAAAATGTTTGATGAGCTATAGAGATGCGAGAA
>LJIJ01001124.1:0-56238 GCA_001718145.1 Orchesella cincta
GTAAGTGGATTTTTAACCTCGTCACCGTTGATGCTACGAGAAGGAGTGAAATAAAGCCCGTGTTGAAAATAGATGGGATCTTGTAACGTGAAAGGTTGAGTCATATGGCAGTGCCATTAGAGAGCAGAACGGAGAGAAAAGTGTTTCTCCAGCGTAAAAGTTGGTTGGGAATCCGCACATCAAGTTTGAAGTAACGTAGCAGGTGGAGTGTCCTGATGCCTCGAGTTTGAATCATTCGAGCCTTCTTGCACCACTTACATTTTACGCTATTCGCACACTCTGGCTCTCTTACGTGTGAAATACTCGGGTATATGCTTGCCTACATGCATATACGCGACACAACATTTTAGTGCTTGATGCCAAGTCCTGTGTTATTCCCATCGGAATAATCTCATCAAAATACACTGTAATATGGTTCTTAAGCGTCACGATTTTGAATTTATAAACGACATATTTCGGTTCTAGCGTACCTGAACTCTATTTCCATTTTAAAACTTTTATTTAACGGTTCGATATGCGCGGATGTTGATGTCATTTCAATATACATTTTTCGAGTATAAATAGAATCCGTGGCGTGCTCATTTTTAGAAACCCAATGGTTGTTTTTCTTGGAGGCTCATGAATAAACATGAGAACTAGGATTTCAAATTGACACAATTACGTGCGGGATCGTGACAGCGATACCCTGTCACTTCTCAGACAGCTTTTTATGGATTTATTGCGTTTTACACATATTAAACCGGATGAGTATTGTTAATCAAATACTTGACAGTGAGGGCTTTATATGCAGGGAAGTATCGCGTATGTCCGCTTTTTTGCTTTGGGATGATGTGGACGGGCAGTATAGACTTGACGTTCACGTTCCCTTGGGGATGAACAGTACCGTTCATTCTGTCCGGCATCTGTCTGTTTGATAGTTTCAAAAATCGCATTACTCCGGATTCAATTTTAAAACACTTTGGTGTTCATTTTGCGATAATGTCATCACGGGAAATTGATCGCGATAATATCATGAGTCCTGATTTTATTGGAGCATGGGTGACTTAACGTGTACAGATTAAGCGGACACTCTCGTTTTGAATTAGTTTTTCGAACCATTTTGTCTCGTTTGGAATGAGTTTTTTAACCACTTTCCCTTCATTACTTCGGGGTTTTAATTTTCTTTCGGTTGTTAGGTAATAAGGTTTGTTACTAAATATTGATGTGTATACATAATGGAAGTAACGTTCCGGGGTGTTTGTTTACGGGGAACGAGTTTTCACTCAAGTATTCTTTTATCTTAATCCTTTTAAGCAAGTTTGTGGATGCTTTTTTAACGAAACTCCTTTTACTCAACTCTGGAGAATATGATGCAACTTTTCTCTGGATTCGCTTTGGGGCCGGGGTTGCTCGCTTTCTTTGAGAATGTCTCAATGTTTGCACATCAGCTTATGCTGGTACGAGCTCGTGAGTGGCCAAGCAACTCAATGTTCCTGGGAAATCATAACAAGAATTGTTGCTGTTTTTGATGCTTTTACGATCAATATGTTCTTCAGTTTTACATTACGTGGGACTCCATAGTTTGAGGAGTTTTTACACTCGGTGCAGTTTAATCGCTTTTTAACGCAACAGTTGGGAGGTGAACTGTTTCAGCAAAGTTTTCAAGAAAATGCCATAGTCCTGTCAAAATTTGAGGGAAATGCCGTCTCATGGGGCTTTCTCTTTGTGCACATCAATCACGCTGAAGGCCCTTTGTGTTGCTTAAATTTAATTTGCTGCTGGCCGCAACTTTCACTTTCGGGTAACGAACTTGCGGGTATTTTTAACATATTGAAACAATCTAATTAGCGTGATCGTGAGCACTATTTGTTTGGTTTGAAACCTAATTACGGGAATTTGAAATACGTACTAATTAATAACAAACTCATTAAACGTAACGGGACGGTGGAGCTACCGAATGGATTAACGGAAGGAAGCACGGAACGCTTTATAGATAGCATACGCCTCGGGAAGTACGAGAGTGTTTTCCTCTAGCGTGCTGAGTGCTTGCTTGCGCAAATGTTACGTCAAGGTCAAGTCGTCTTCACACAAATAACGCTACAGGTTGGTTTCGTAAAGCTTTTTCGTACGTTTTTGTTTCTATATCGCCTTGGTTACTCGCTACAACCTGTGAATTGTTTTTGCACGCACCAACTAACGTAAAACTTTTCCTTCAGCTCTTCGTGATGCTGGTTTTTAATTGTGGAGGCGAACGGGAAATATGCAGACTGGATTTTTCTGGAAATAGCGCGATTCATTCTTGTATGGCTCGAAAGTTTATTTATAATGAGGGAGAAGCTAACGTGACATTGTGTGATAAAGTTTGTTTCAGCTTGTTTTTCTTGAAATATTTGTCTGTTGTTTGAGTTTTCCTCGGGAGAAAGTTGTCCGTGAGTAAATGATTTCACAGGAGAATGATGCTGGCGGATTTTGAATGATGTGTTATCACGAGTTTGAGCAGCTCGGAATAATTATTTTAGGAACCTAAAGTTATTGACTTTTCGTGTCATGGAGACAAGCACGCAGGAGCTGGAGCATTTTGAACTGGTGAGTTCCTTCCGTGAGCATCATTATGTTCCTTTTCATCTTGAGCGGTAACTGGCACACGGAAGCGAGCATTTTCCTGCCTTCAGCGACTGCTTTAACGATTTCTACACACCGCTTACACTCTACTCTTACGTTTTATTTGAATTCCTCCTTCCATTCCATTTAAGTTTAATATAATGCTCTTTTTTTCGGGATTCTTTTTACCAATATTAAAAGTAGCTTATGAAATTGCCTTGCGCTCAACTCATGTGGAAACTCCTCTGCGCTCCTTTTCACTTCGCTCAACCTATTGTTGTTACATGGCCATTCTGTTTCGTGTACATTTACTTGATCACAATTCTTGTAACTTTGCTTTCGTCGCGATCAATCATGCCTAGTCGGAATGCTCTTCCGGGGATACTGAATTTCTGTTGGCTACTCCGTGTTGCACCACTTTTATATTTTATGTTCAGCTTTCTTTCGAAATTGCTCTTGAACTCGTGTCCCATGGGGACTGTTTCTACTTTTTTTTGTACAATACAACTTCATACGTCGATGAAAAGAAACACTCACTCAAACTTATTTGCCGGAATACACTCATTATTTAGTGTCCGTTGACTTTTTAAAAAACTTTCTGTTGTCATGCAATTTAGTGCAATTTCACGTAAATATTACGAAGTATTGAGTGTACACATGCTTGTGCTTTCGGATGACAACGTTATTTGAATTATCTATTTTCTTTTAAAATAATATTATTCATGCGTGTTTACTTTTAAAAATGTTAGATTGAACTTGTTTTTTTAAATAATCGTTACCACGAACTTTTCATTAATTTTAACTGTTTATCGAGCATGTGAGGATTTTCGGGTGCCATGGCTACGGTTAACAAGCAGCTTCAAGGTTAGCTGTTAAAAGTACTTCAAATGTTAAGTTTCAGAAAGGGAAAGTGCAGATGTGACAGAGTAAAAATAATTTCCATGGAGTTTTTTCCCTTGAACTAACTCACATTTTAATAATTTTATTTCAGTGTTTAATCTAATTTACCGGGCATGGATGGTTCGAGTCATGTGTTAAAGTAATACGTAGTAGTTTAAAAAACAAGTTTGCACTAGTTTTTACTTTCCAACAGAGCTCACTGGGTGTGTAGGCACTGCCGATGCGGATGTTTTGAGAGGAAGGAATAATGCGGTGGAGAAGGTAAAGCGTGGGTAAATTAAGGTCTCATGATCATGTCGTTGGGTTATTACTTGAAGGAGTCTCCATGGAATCGATATTAGGCCGTAGGGTTAGGTGGAAGGAGCAGTTCACGTGAAACAAATATGAGAGTCTGGTTAATTTACTCTTTTAGTGGTGGGGGAAGTGGCGATTTAATAAAACCTGAAGTACGAAGAAGGGTGGTGAATCAAACGTATATTGAGTAGTTCATATGAACTCGTATCCAAGATACACTTGATTATGTTTTCGTGAGAGTTCTTAGCGAACGATGGGTTTCCTAATAAATGGCTGGTTGAGCTCCGTTGGGAGGAATGTGGTGATGATCCAGATTTTGATATATGGGGCTTCTTAATTGATTTCTTTTCTTCAACCTCTGCGAATGATAACCTGTAACGCTTTACTCCGTTTTCCCATCAACTGAATAAGATCATTCGGCTGAGCTTTTGCGAGTGGGCTTTCTTGCGTAAGGATCAGTTTTTTATGCACGTGTGTGTGGATCGCACAGGAACCGGCAGCGTGTTTATATGTCTGAGCATTCAAGTTAGATCCGTTATATGCATTATTATTATCCGTGGATCATAGGAAGGAAACATGATGCACATGCACGTAGTAGTTCACATATCCTCGGGCGTAAACGTGCGGTGTTCCTGTAACTAATTAAAATCATTTGGGGCCACGTTTCCTCGTTTCCATATGGATTCAGTTTTAGATTGTTCTTAGGGATGGGTTTCATTAATAAACTCATGCGTTCTAGAGTTTGTCGCGTATGATTTACAGGTTTGATACGTGAGTAGACTAGCGGAACGTATAGTCTCATGACAGCTCATCTTACATATTTCGGTTTGTACATCCCGTGTTTTTTATGTGGTGACAGTTTTTTTACCATAATATAATGGTTATTTTTCACGACTTGTCGCGTATTATGCATTTTAATGTCGAACTTTTCATGCATGTTGGTTTCATTACGTCATGGTAACGTAATTTATCGCGTGTTTTCGTTTATAACCTATTTATACGTTTTTACACATCATGTTCATTTAAATCAGGGTAATTCGGTGTGCAGAAATTCCATACCCAAGTTGTATCCCACACCTTTTTGGAAATACACATCATCAAGGATCCTGGCAGTCGGGTTGTAACCTCATGCATATTGGACCACCTTATTCGCTTCAATCCCACATGTGTGCGCTAGTGTGGTTTATACTCGTTCGGGCAATAAATAATCTCGTTACGAAATACATATTTTTCAATGAAATAGCGCTACATAAACATGTTGCGTCAATCTAGTTAATCGTCGTTGCCAAAAAAACTTACCCACATGTTGGAGTGAATTTTACGATTCACAAAAATTTGGTTTTCGCTATTCTACAAGCACCAGATTCAAGGAACTCAGGGAAAGCTGCGTTACTATTTTGGTTTTTGGAGTATTTGTATTACTTGAAAAATCCAACTCCTCATGCTAAACAATCCGATCATTTCTGAGTCGTCATGGCGATATTGATTTGGAAATGATTGTGTGGTTGAGTATCATGAGTCATTGTCAGTTGTCCAAACAAGTAGAATTGTGTTTGCTTTCGGTGTATGATTTTTGGTTGTAGCCCTGAAAGCAAACAGTTCCGTATGAAAATGAGCATTGATGAAGAGCGTACGAGTGCATTCCTGTTTAAATCATTGATATGAGCAAACAAACGTGAGTAGCGAGGATTCACACAAGCGTTTGCATAACTCGAGGAAACCACCAAAGCAGCAAGATTCTGTAACCTAACATTGCTTGCAGTTCTTGTCAGTTCACGTTCTTGTTGAATCTGTGCCAGATGCAGCCGTGCAACTCCCTAGTGCTTGCTTTCATGATGCTTGTATGAAACCTCTGGGGTAACCTGCTTCAATAACTGTCAAGACGGAGTTGTTTTTGGATCATGTATTTATTTTGTGAACCATTTGTCTGGGTCCTTGTTTCAAGACGGGCTTCTTACAATTATCATGCACGAGCTGCTTCTACTCCCTTTTCGGATCATTAAGCTTTTCTCCAGACTGGCTTATTCCATACAACTATTCATTGCGTTGCTATAACATGCTTATTCTGTTTCCAATGGAAATCTATACGTTTGTTTCCTAGGGACTTAGCACGCAATTATAAAGAAGCTGCTTGAGGCTCCAGCTGCTCCGCTTAAATTTGAAGACGGAGAAGTATGCTTGTGTAGTTGCTCAAGGCTGGTTTGTACATTTAACTGGAGCATGCGTTTAGGAAGTAGCTCTTCCCGTGACTTAAAACATAATGTACATTGAATTTGAAGTAACGTTTATTTGCGACTTTGAAGTTTATGAGAGCAAACACTCTTGATAGCCCGCATTTCCGCGTATAAAGTATTCTTTCACAAACGGGGTTTGTTGTGGAAATGCGAGTTTTTCTTTAAACTTTTGTCCACACTTAATCTGTGAGCTCTTTTAACTCGAAATCGGATTTGGATTACTGGTTAAAAATTAACGAGGAATCAGTTCCTTGCGTATTCGTACGGTTTTTAACGTGAACGCTCCCATTTGTTTCCGAGTTTGAATTCCGTTCGTTCGAGGATGAACGAGGGATGCTGGGTTGTAAGAGAAACGAAGTTGAGGAAACGTTTTCGTTGATTGAAAAGCCTTTCCTTGAATTGAGCAGCCAGCTAGACTACACGAGAGCGTATTTTTGTGAATAAATTGGTCGACTTTATTTCATGCTTTTTGTATTGAGCAGCTTTTTTGTTGGCGGAATGAAAGCCCACAAGTTATGCGGTAGTTTCATTCATCGAAATGATGAATGTGCGGTTTCTGATAGATTGCACTAACAAGTAACCGTGATGCTTGGGTATTGCTTTTACGAATATTTGCCCATCTCATTAAGCCTTGGCATTGGGAACATGGTAATAACGGGAGAAACTCAACAATACGAATTAGGACTAACGTGTGAACAAGAGCTGTTTTGACCTTGTGTAAGTATCTTGATGCGATCGAGTTATTTTTCACTCTCGCTGAGTGAACTATGTGCGGGATTTTATCAACTGTGTTTTTGGTGGAGAGGTGATCACAACGACGCGTAGTGGGGGTACTTCACAACTTTGAAGCTGCTCGATTCAGCGAGTCGTTCCGAGTGCGAATGGAATGGGACTTGCGGTTCTCTGGCTGGTGGGTTGGTGGAGCTGGCGTCTGGGGAACTTTGCCTGTGGGAGGTGAGCTTGAGATTTCGCTGTTTCTTTTGGGTGGATGCTCACTTAATCAACATCACGTTAGATTGACTCCTGCATGAAATCTTTGGGATTTATTGAACCAAGTCGCAAGATTTCATTGGGTTGGGAACTCCATATTTTAATTCAACATTCGTTAATCTTGCGAGCGCAATTATTTGGACGTCTGGCGATATTAAAAGTCTCGAGAACGGAATTACTGCGTTTCATGGGCGTTATAAATATCACGGGGTTTTATCTATCGTCTCGTTTTATACGATAGATAGGCTACTTGACGTCACGGGAGAAAACCCTCTTTTCTCATTTCCTTTTCCTTCCTCTCTGCTTTCTCCTTCTCGGGAAGCATCACGTTCCTAACGTTCAAGTTTACTTGTACGTAAGTGGGATGAGTGCAATTTCCTTGGGTTTCAAACAATAAAGCGTTATTGTAAAATTTTGGAACACATTACCGGATACCCGTTTAAAATGATTTTTAACGCATTAACAGGATTTTTAATCAACAATCGTGGGTTCAGGTATCTAAGTTTCACGTGACGTGACGTCAAGGCAACTGAGTCTAGGCGTGGTTTCCCATTATTTCTGTAAAGGGCACGGGATTATTATTGCAAATCAATGCTCCTTTAATACGCTCGTAACGCCTTTGTGTTGACGGAAATTAGGGTTTGCTTGGAGATTACACGGAATCATAATGGTTTTAGGTTGGAACTTGATATTTTTCGGGCTCTTCATCATACGTCGGCACGGGGATCTCTCACACTCAAATTTATGACAAATTGGGAGTGGTGCGCGTTTAAATCGCAGGATTTCTTGGGGTTTTTTCACGATGGATTTCATGTCATGCGAGAATTTCAACATGGGAACTTATAAATCGGTGAGCATCTCGTAATGGCCCGTGGCGCCCTGCTATAAGCTACATCGTCTGGTTCTTTACCTTGGGTTTTACGCTTCTGCCCTTTGAATGCATGATGCTTATTGACAATCTTGTACATGACTAGTCATACATGGCTTTTTGCGTTAGCGTATCATTACGGCTCCTGATTACTTTTCCAAAGAGCTTTTGCATGTTGCTCAGGCTCTTGTTTAGGGGAGCTAATTACCTCGTAATTTATATTGCATATGGGTCTACTTGCCTTCATGCTACCTCGCAGCTTATTTTTATCATAAATGATGTGTCATGGTAACGTTACTCAAGCGGGGTTGTTGATTAGAATGGGATTAAGAAAGCGAGATGCCGGGTCTTACGTTATATTTTAGTACACAATCACCTGGGTTACGCTACCTGTTCATTACTTTTAGGTTTTAAAACGTTTGAAATGGCTACTGTAAAATACAATGTTACGTAGGCGACAAAACGCTTAGAGACGTGTGTTATTTGAGTGTATATTTGAAGGGGTATGTTGAGTTGATTAGTATGGTGGAAATATGATACTGTAGTGAGGTTCAGAGAAGAATATTATTCGTTAGTTGAAAGGGTTCCAAGTAAAGGAAAAGTGGGTTTGGTTGTAAGAGAGAAAAAAGGGCAACATAACGTGGAAAATCGATATTATGGAGAATCATGATCATGAGGAAAGGGGTCTCGTGAAAGAATCCCGTTTGTTGTGGTAGCTGAGAAAATGTGGAAGAATTCACCGTTCACGTTATTCCGGCCTTTTTTGGAATTGTGCCAACAACAACGGTTTGCTATGGATTTCTTTTCTGCTGATTTCGCTTTCTCTCCAGTTGGTTTCTCTCGGGCCCTTTTCTTTATAAACTCGTGATGACAACTGGGGCTTGTGTGCTATGTATCTATCTAGAATCAACTAAATGTGGGATACACTCCTATAAACATTGTTATCAACAAGGAAAAGGAAGGAGGAAGTCACAAACCGTCGGCGCTTACAAAAAACAGGAACTCCCTTTCACTAATACTTCGTGCTGTTGCTTCTATTTTTGATTTCTAGCTACTTTAAATTAAACACTTAAGTTTAGTTCAGAGTTCATGCCACACTAGCACAAGTTTAATGTCCCTTGGGAATATTCGCGAGATCGTGAGCAGCCCAAACTTTTTTTTCTTGAGAAACTTAATAAGCGAGCTTGAAATTGGAATTTACGTATGTCGTTTTACGGCTCTCCGACGAGTGCAATCCTACAAACTTGGCTCACAGCAAAAACAAATATTCGGGCTGAGCACACTACCCTTTTCAAACACACTTCACACAAACGTTTACTTAACTCACTTTCTCTACAAAGTTTAATGGACTACGTTCCATAGCAACTAACCTATGCGCTCATTTTCTTGCATTTTGGGGGAATAACGTTTACATTTCAGTACTATTGCGTTGGACTAGAGCCCAAAATCATTGTTTCTTCGTAACCTTGGCATTGCGAAAATTCCATGTAATTCTGTATCACACTAATAAACTCGATTCAGATAAATTCGCATGCCAGCAAGCTTGTGATATGTTTCCATTGAAACAAAGCCTGGCAATAACGTTATATGGCAGAATATTTATCCGGGAAAAGAAATCAGAACCCTTTCACCATCAAAATACCTTCGCATTTCCCTTTACTCTCTCGTGCATGTTTTATGCTTTCACTTTGCTACGTTTAATTTCATGTTTTTTCTCTGAATCCGACTCATTTATCGATTTATTCCGGGTTGAGGCGTGCGAGTTTCATGACATCACGGGATTTAACGAATAATCAGGAATGCGGATTGAAATAAAAATTCATTTTCCCGATAAAAATAAATTTCACACATCAAACACATAACTGCTATGATGTTGATTTATATTCGCGTGTGTTAAAAGTCTTTTCATGTGTGCTAAATTATGGCGTAATATTTTCAACGGTGCATAACGAGCTGTGCAAGATCTTTCGACCTAACACACTGCTGAAAATATTAATAAATGTAGGCGTAAATGGGATTTTCATTTTTGAGCTTAAAATACACTCAAAAGTTACAAACAAATATGCGTGTAGACGATTTCATCACATAGCGCTAATTTTGTTGAGTAATAAATTCTCGAAAATGTCATCAAAACTAAAAGGTTGAGTTCATATTTCACGCTAACGCGTATTTCCTATTTATGAGTTGAGGATATTTCAACTAAACGTCGCATTTTCACCCGACCGTGAGGTTTGATGGTGCCCCATGTCAAGTGTGTTTAAAATCCTGTCGTATTTTCTTGGCATCCCACATACGTTGATTCAGGTCGGAAATAGTTTGTTTCGGAATCCTATTTCTGGTTACCGTGGAGTTATGTAGGATAGGCATTACACTAATTCCCGTTTTTGTGAAACGAATTTGTGAGTTTTGAAAATAGAATATTTTGTCATCGCACGTGTTCGAAGAACGCATTTGTCATGGCAATGGGAAGCGAATCTGACAAATCTTGAAAAGTTTTTTTTTTTGGAATCCACTCCCTCGGTTAATAGAATTTTAGTCAATTTTTAGGTTTGAGAAATGAGCATGATCAGGGGAAGACAGACGCTATAATTCTTTGGAGCCATCGCGGCAGGGAAAGATAGGGCTACGAGATAAATGGAGTGAACGTGGTATTTTAATTCTTTTTGATGTAGGTTGTCACAAAAGAAATCCCGCTATCATCATTATTCACGCTCCGTCGGGTTCAAATACGCAATGGGGTTTGCTGTTTCTTGATGACTTTTTTTTCGACTACTTTCTTTCAAAATTCCTTGAGCACATGAGCATGAGCTGCTAAAAAATCACGACGTTTGTTATTTCAAGATAACGAATTTCGCGGCTACACTCCTTTAACCGTGGCATGAATGAAGGGCAGCGACGCATGAATATTCACGCGAGATGTAATGAAAAATTCCAGATGATTAATGAGTTGCTTCTTTTTGTTGCAGGTAAGCACTATTATTTAAAATTCGGGGTGAAATTGATTATACAAGCTGGTAAGAACGCATTTGAGCGGGGCTAAACGGATCCAGATTTTCTCCGCGGTTTGTGGCTAAAACAAATAGCGTGCAGTTCACAAAAGGATAAACGCAATCTGTCAAGGATGATCTCTGAGCACAACCGTGGAAATTAACTTGTCAGGGTTACAAAAATAATATCCCACGTCATTCTTATTCATAGGGGTTTACAACTCCATGGTTTCTTACGTTGCGAAATAATACGGATCTTCAATTAAACGGGAAACTGTTTCTTTACGCTTCCTCATGCAGACCAATATTGCCTATTCCCTAAGGCAACGCCGCTCTTTCGCTTCTTGTGATCTCGCACAAGAGTGTTTTTCCTTTTACTCCGGCTTTCTTCTTTATGGCAGTGCGCTTTAGTGAGCATGATGTTTGTGTTTTTAGCAACCCGATATATTGTGATTTTTATCTTCTGTTTCTGTGGCGTTTCGTGGGAAAACATAATAAAAATGAGAGCAAGTCAAAAGGTTCTTGTTACTTTTGGATTCGTTCATTACCGCTCGCTGGGTGCACCTGATCAAGGGCTTATTTATCGATGAAACGTCTCGTCTAACCGTATTGAAACGTTGACGTTTGCGATGCAGGCTATTCGCCACGTTAGCTAACTTGTAACGTAAGACCCACTCATGCAATCAGATTTACAACGTGTATCCATGCAACGTGCGTGTTGAAGCGTAAACGCTAATTTATTCACCTGGATTTTGAACACGAATGCTTTGCAAAAACACGGGGTAAAGTTTAATGATCAAGAAGTCGTTTCAATTACGCTACTCGACAAGTTTGGACACACCCAAAAGAATTGACAGAAAACATATCGCGTCATGTCGGGAAATGCTAAGTTTTTGTATTTTGTTTGAGATGAATATGAAGCCTGATTTCGAGTTTCCGTGTAATAAATCGAATTTCGCGTGCATTGGGCTCGGCTTTTTGATTTTGACAGGAGTTTTGTAGCTTTGTTTTTCCTTGTTTTGATTGTGTTTGAGTGAGCTCGGAACGTCAAGTGTAAGTAGCAGCTGTTGTTCCGTGTATGCTCCTTCTGCCTGCCAAAACTGATTTCATACACGATTTCATTCTCTGCTACAATATTTGTTCAACCTTCATGTATGTATGCCCGGGTGGAGAACAATCGACGTGACGGGGATTTTATTTTATACAATTCTCTCCTATTTCATAACGCTCCTTTTTAATCTGGTTACGTTCTCAAAACCTCAATTTATACGTTTTACTATGTCTGGCTTCTTATTCACTTTTGTATACTCCTCATCCGATGGTGTTCTAATCGCATTATCGCGATACTCCTAATACGCGGTGTTAGCGTGTATATGTTGCTTCTGTATTTTGTACATGAGTGCCGGAAAACCGTACGTTGGCACACAAAACGCTTTAAAATGAGTGAGCAATTGGTATGCAATGAACTCTCTAATTTCAGCTGCTCTTCCTTTCACAACTTTTTGGCAACTGATCAACTTTACGTATACGTTGCATAGTAACGAAATATGTGGGTATCCGGTTCCAAATTGCTTGTTCCTGGAACATACGTTTTTATGGCTCTGGAGAGAACACTCGGGATTAGAATTCATGTTTTGTGTTTATGAAATTTTTTTGGGCTACCTGCGTGTAGGCTCTTAATCATGAGCATCGTTTCTGTTGCATCCCCATGGGGTTACATGTAAATTGGGACGTTCCATCTCATTTCGAGGGCTCACCTCAATCCTATCAAGATCAAGGTGATTTTCATACTTTACTATCTGTGTACTAACGAGCGAGCTCGTTTCAACTTTACTTACTTTCTCTGATCAAAAGCAACTTTGGCAGGATTGAGTCTTTGTCATAGTAACGAGTACACCAACATGGTGGTCACGTTCTTTCATCTAAAATGATAGGGACAACAAACTCGATATTGTACAATTATTATTAACCCCCAGTTCTGTTTTACATTTTATACAGTTTAAAGTTACATCATTGGATCAGGCAAATCTTATCGACCCAGTTTCGCTTAGTTATTATTTATACGAGGCAGTTATAGGTATCATAGAGACGACGTTTTGATTATTTTCTTAAGAATCTTGGGCTTAGGTATCAGATGAGCCTGATTACATGCGCTTAAACGCGACACGGGATGGTTGTAATATCCACAGGTTTTTTATTGACACAAATGTAGTGTGTGTACTAATCCCTTAGGCATTATACTTGGAAACTTTCTCCTCCGATGCATAAGAAAGCCCTAATCTTTTACCTGTTTCCTTGGGTACTGCACGTACCCAATTTACTCAACAGCTGTCAAGACGGTGGAAAACGTATCTTTAATGAATTTTTAATGCCGCTCGCGTTTCAAGAGTCGTGTTAACTCTGATTAAACTCGGATACAAGGGTTTTCGCATCTCTACGAGATGCTTCTTGTTGCTTCTGACCATACAGTAACGGGTTGCTGCCGGAAACTTTCTGTGAGTCGGGAAAGCCGCAGCAGCGTATGGTCATCGGACATTTTCAATTTGTTTCCCATAACCAATTTTCATCGTGATATTCAGTTTTCAATACTCACGTTAGCATAGCAACTTGGCTTAGTTTGAGCATGAAAAGAGAAAGAAATCAATGGAAAGTGTGGTTTTCGTGGGTTGGAACGAAGGATATGCAAATTCACGCTACACAATCGCGTTGTTTTAGTCCGCATCTGGTGAAATTTCATGTGTATGGGGTTGGAATACGAATGAGTTTTTCTTCCCGTTGACAAGTTTCCCGTTCAATCCCACTCCGATTTCATATTTTTCACTGCGTTAGTTGTCAGGAACACGGGTTTTTGCTCATCACATCACGGTTTTTCTCGCATCTTATAAAAAACGGAAAACATGAAAATTGGGTTGAAAGTGGCATTCTCGAATGCTGGAAAATATTATAAAATTACTGGCAACCTTGATTATGAAATGAAAATGGCAGTAAAAGGCAAGCTCCAGTGGCGTGCATGTGGAAGTTTAATCTGATGAAGAGGAAGGGTATCATGAAAGGGAAACGGGACGTGTAACAAAGTAGCATTGTTTCGAGTGCAAACCCAGGTAGTAAAGTGAGGTTGTGAATATTTGTAAAAAGCAGTGAATAAAATAGCGGGCGTGTACGTAGCGCATGGGCTTGTGATAAAGTCTGATGACAAAGTAAGAATCACTCGTGAATGAATGTATGTGGTTGTGAAGTAGCTGGGACTCGAAACTTTGAGTAAAATACTCCTGTTTTATACGCTGCTTAAATAACCGTTCGTTTTGCAACGAACGCAGCTGGTATGTGTTTTCTGCAATTCTAGGTTCATTCTGTGTGCTGAGCATTAGAACGACGCACCAGGAGTGGTGGGATACTCTAGCTTGCGCTCTGGCTGGTTAAAAGGAATAAGATTCTTTACTTGCCTTTCCATATCCTACGTACACGCTCACTCGACACCACCACTCTTGCGAGTGTATCCACCGATTTACATTACTCGTTTTAATTTTACTTCATATTTAAGTAGCGATTTATTGGGACTATTTAAAGGCGACGAATTTCAATAACGCGTATTTCAACACATCTGGAATACATTTGAGTTTGTGGAATTTACCATTTGTGTGTGTCCACGCATTAATTTCTGGCTTGTTGTTTTAATAACCAAATTGAACGATTAACGATCTACACGCTCAATGGTTTTCAGTCGTTTCCCGAAAATTCTTCAAGAAAATACGAGCTTTTACACCCACTTGCTTGAGTATTTATGAACCTACTTGCGATATAATTTGTCTACGATCGTGACAATTTTTAAGCATGCGAGTGAGCTGAGAAGAACCTTATAATCCGTCGCAACGGGTCCAACTCATTTAGTTTGCGGTTGGACGCGCTGCCGCTAACATACTTCTGCCTGCCCGTGGTGCTCCTAATCAATCGTGTTGGAAGTTTTAAACTTTTTTTACCAGATTTTGGAATTATCATTGCGATAAAATTCTGATTTAGCAAGTGAGAGTTAAAGTAACCTGTGTACACACGCGAGTGTATTTCTTGGAAGGCTTGCTCGATCAGGAAACGAACAGCAGCAATCGTGTTAGTGCAGCTCGCTCGGTTTGCATTTCTGTACTCATGGAACTTGACATGCGAGTACACGCAATACACCGTCCTGTGCTTAATCCCAGACAGTTGAAATTTTAACTACCCATATTCTGTTTTGTTAGCTAACCTGACCTTACTCACACGATTACTCACTCATATGTGGGCTCAAGCTGACTGGCTATGCAGTGAAGTAATCGCTATAGCGACGACATAACTGTGTAATTTCTCTTATCAGTAAATAGTCCAGAGTTTTAGTGTATGGTTCTCATGGCAACGAGCGCAAATGTTTTCGCATATTTAGTCGGGTTTGAAGTGAGTTAGTTTAGAGGCACAGATGTGAATAATAAGAACGCTGGTGAGGTGTATAAAGATGAACGAAGAATGTGTTTGAAAAGAATGGGATCTGATGTGTCTGTTTTTTGTGCGTGCAAGTGCACGTAGGTATGAAGCTGTCGCGTAGATTGATGTGGGTATTCACTTTACATTCGTGCACACGCATACGGACGGGTAGTGGGACTATCATGTGTTGTTAATTATGAAGCATCGTGTATGCGAAAAATATCTGCACATACGAGTTTTTGCATAGGCTGGTGTGCAAAAAACGAGCGTGATTGCTTTTCAATCCTCAGTCTGTGTTTCGTTTGCTTGTAATCACGTTGTTGTGATGTGCTAAGTTGTTGCAGGGGTAATGTACGAAAACTCGTGAACGTTGCCATGGTTCGTTTTTGCTCCTAAGCGTAAGTTTTCAGTTTGGAACTTTAGTTGAATGAAATGAGAATCGATGAAGATGTCGTACGAGAAAAGAATCATTCCAGTGCCTGAGCTAAGGATAGTGACCGAGTCCAACGAGGATTTGGAATCTGCCGGCACCAGCACCGTTTCCAGCCCGATGATGAGGGCACCGCTTCTTAACGTCCCTACTGGACGCCCAGCGAAGACACTCCTGGGTATACGGGTATGTGCACTCATTTACAAACAAAACGCGAGCATACTAATTCGAAATACAAAAAGGTACTTGATCGAATGTCGCTAATGAGGAATAACTTGGCAAGTCGACTCGCTTACGTAACTTACGTAACCTCGAGTGTGTTTTCCTGTTGAAAATATTCACGCGAGGAGCTAATTCTCACGAGCAGCGAGGTTTTAAAACTGGAATTTACATAATATCGTGTATTGTCCCACGAGAAAAGAAGCTTGACCTTGCGAACTGGAGTAGCCGAAACGTGCTCCTTATCGCGTCCAACCAAAAGGCGTGGAGTTTATTACTCACCCCTAGCAACACTATTAAACAGCGTTTATGAGAATATATGAAATTCCCATTAAACTAGAATTCTTGTAGTTGCGATAATTTTTGCTAAAACTCGTCTAGAGTGCTTCCTATTCAGTTTTTCCCAGCAGCCAAGTTGTCGGGGTTTTGCAGTTTTTAATTCACGTTGAGCTTGTCATTGGTGACCTTGTGAAGAAGCCCTCAAACATACTCGCTTCATCAGCATTCATGCCCAAGGGAACATGACAAATCTGTGCTCTGCATTTCAAGTTCTTGGCTTGCAGTTTACGGAGGATTCACTTTTTAAACACTCATGAGGCATTATAACACGGTATCGCGTATTTGCGGTGGACAGATCTGCAGACAGGCGTTAAACAAAACATGCACGAAACGCCATGTGTTAAAAAATTACAGAAATTGAGTTGCGGTGTCAGAGGCTCGCTTGTTTGCAGGAGGTGACATGCAAACTTTAGTTTGTCAAACAAATACAGGAATGTTGAGCTGCCGCACCCACACTCTAAACTGCGGTGTAACGTAACGTGCGTTATTTCAAAGCTCTGTCTAAACGAAGCGTTGTTTGCCTGAATGTTTCTTGAGAAATGAGAAATGGAAACTTGGCGAGATTGGGAATGTACGAATTGATAAAAAAATGCGAAAATGAGTCGATTATTATGCAGGTCAGTAGTTGACTATTTATGGTAATTGGTGTTGAGAAAGGGCATCGAATAATTCAACCATGTATATGCTAATCAAACATCCTTATGCAAATGCTTCATTATTTTCATTCATTATCTTGTCAAGTTTCAATTATTCTATCTACGTCTATCTATGCTCATTGTGCTGTGACAATGACAAAATTGCTCAGATTCACTCCAGGACAGGTTTTCGCTCAGCTCAACAAGAGTTGCGAGCTCCTTTTTTTATTCTTGCCTTTTGTCTCTGCGAATTTGAGTGACTTGGACTCTAGCGTTACTTTGGCATTTCAGACAGCCTTGCTTTTTTAGATACCAGATGTTTGCAATTTTACCTTTTTCGCACCGCTCAGCTCTTCTACGCTTTATTGCTTTATATCACGGAACCGGGCTCATCAAGCCTCATTTTTGACCTTTTGCATCGGGGTTTTTGAAAATTAAGGGTGTTTAGTGCATGGGTTGTAAAGTAGCGTTACCATAGCAGCGGTTGGGTTGATGGTCGCGAAGGTCTGTGACTTTTGAAGCTTGAGATGGATGAACGAGCGTCTTGGCCTGTGACAAGTGACGAGAATACCAGTTGTAATTTATTGCGCCGGAGTCCACTGCTATTTGATACTCAATCGGGTGTGCTCAACTATCTGCATTTTACGCTCGTTGTAGTAGACATTGACTGATGGGCTTTGTGTGTTATGCACTTTTTGGACGCTACGCACTCATGGCTGGGATGCAGTGAGGAGCTGCTCCAGAGCTATCGTGTGAAACATATTTCTCTAAACTAATACGATTGTCCATTTGGTAGCCCGTTCACGTTTCGGGTACGAGATCACCATCGCGGAATGACAAATTTCATCGGCTCCCTCTTTTTGGAGATTCGAGACACTTTTTTCATCCGTGGTCAAGTTTTTGTGGCCTTGGGGATTTTCTTCATCATGCTTCGGGTGATGCGGTCTCGGGAATTATCCGTTTTGGAAAAAATTGCCATATGCGCCATTTCCGAGTTTTTGACAATATTCAGGACTTAGCTTGGCTGTTTGCATTTTAATTTTGTGTTTTTCATGGGCGTGAAATAGTGTTGCCAAGGCACTTGATAATTTGTGTACTTTTTCAAAGTGGATTTTTTCGAATGGGAGCACATGCTTGTAAACTGGACCGTGGTGGACTGAGCGTGGTGGGATGGAATGTTGTAGAAAATTCCACGCTCATGGAATTCCTTGCTTTCTAATTGAGAATTTTGTTTGGGAAAAAACTTGTTCTCGTTTCGGGTACATTTCAAACGATATGTTTGGGAAATTCGCTTCTACGAGACACTGATAAATCTCGTCACGTTATATATCGCTAACGTGTGATTAAACGTATGTGACACTGCATTATGTATTTTGATTGGGATTAATTCCTTCGCGTTCTCGTTTTTACTAACGTAACTAGGTTCGTTTTGTGAAACAATAGGGTTGGGTATTCATAATTCGTTTGATGCTGGAACTAACTCATTATTCAGAATTGTGTTTGAAAAAGAAATGGTGCGTTGCTCATTTTTAAGGTTTTGAAGATTAATGCATGAGTGAGCACACACAATGGTAAACGCTTTTGTTCTACGCCGCTGGTGTTTATCGTAATCGATCTGGTCGATGCTGAGGAATTTTACAAGCGGATTTTAGTGACAATTGAGAACTTGACTCTGAGGATTATTCTGTTTTTGAGCCTCATAGGGCAGGTTGAAGCTCCCCACCATGATGTTTTATTAATTGCAGCGCTTGTGGCTCATTTTATGACGTGCCCTTAATCCTCTCGTTTGGGCTCAACTGGCTGCTAATTATTCTACGGCTTGTCGCTAAACCGCATCGTGTTTCTCTTTTTTCAATCTTACAACTATTCAACGTAGCGTATTCTTCATTACATTGGGGATAACTGACCACTCAATAAACAGAAGTTTCAATATCAAGGGAATTTATTGTGAACACGGTATACAGGTTAAAGCAGTTTACTACAATTTTGTCTTGCGCCCAGGGTCGAAACTATTTATACCTTAGAAATTGTTAACAAAAATTGCTGGTTGTCATGGAATTTATTTATGAGGAGTAATCACAATTTTTAAAAATAAAAATTAATTTAATTCCTGGTGTATCCATGGGCACATTAGGTATCGTATTGACGGTGGTGGTGATGCGTGAAATGAGTAATAATAAGAGTTGTTTTGATGAGTGGGGTAGTTTGTAGCAGAACCCATTTGCTTTGAAAGTAAATAAAAAACGGGAGATGATGAAAATGAATGAGTGTTTTGGTAAGGAAAAGTGTCGTGGAGTGAGAAACAACATGACCTGAGCACGGCCATGAACTCATGTTATTTGATCTCGTCAAGAAAACACGCTTTGATCATGCAGGTCTGGTTGCTTGAGTTTGAAGCGAGTATGCGATTCTCTGGATAGGTTGATGCTGCGAGTTGATGAAAATATGACTGAGTTGTGAAGGAGCTGCGAGGAAATTGATATGAAGCGATATGTGGAGCAAGGGCAATGATTTAGGCATGACTTTTATCGCATAATTGGGCTTAAGTCATTCAGATGCATTATTCAACGGGTTGGATGCCGGCTAATTACGCTTTGAACAACCACTTGATTATTATCAAGTATATTTGTTCATTTCCCGGAGCATCGTTTTATTCCTAATTCGTATACCTTATTATGTGTTTACAACGCTGGTTTCGCAATCTGCATATTATTGTGTTTCTTTGATCGATTTTTATCCTGCACTCGGGAGTTTAGGGCCATTTCATTTTGCATAATAAAATCATACGATTCAGACGAACCCGACTTGTAATCGTGAGATTCAATAACCACCCTGTGCGTCCAGCTCTTGTTACGAGAATATTTTTCATTTCTTCAGCAATCTTGCATTTTTTTATTTAAATTTTTTTACATCTCACATTTATTCTGTGGTATTAAACTGGATGCCTTTGTACGTGGCAAATTGAACTCCTAAATATCTGTGAATTTTGTAAAGTTGAAAATAACAACTGTCATGTTTCCTGGGTGACGTTTTGAAGTAAACGAATGAAGGCGTTGGTGTTGAGCAGAGATGTGCTCGATATGTGGTAAATAAACGAGAAACATGGCTGTGAAGAAAAGCTCCATAATAAAGCGTCTGGTTTACAAGCTGTGATATTATGAGTTTAATCGGGTAATTATGGGTTGTCGCCGTAATTTTCCATGTGTCATTCGCTTCTCTTTGGCGATCGCGTGGGCTTACAATATGGGTCTATCGCATAAGATCTGCTAAGAAGCTTCTGCAACATGCGGTAGCTACTTAAGCTCCGGTTGCTCCTGAAAAAACAACCTTACACGCTTGTTATACACGTACGTTTATTAATCCGTGGATGCGGTTTAAATAGTAGGTATCCTGTAGTCGTTGTTTGTTTTTTTCCCGTACCACCTGGGATACGTTGCCATATGCTACACACTAATGAATATTCAATGGGGCGGTTTTTTTTGCGTGGCAGGATTCTTCGCCTTCAATTATTCTATTTATTTTGCTTCTGTATCGTATGCGACCACATTTATGGTGAACAATGCGTGATTTTAATGCTGCTACATTTTATGGGACCTCAAACTTACATGTTCTCAGTACTCAGGACCCTAATTATTAGTTCAATAAACATTCGCGTAAGTTTGTTTTTTTAGCAGCGTGTAATGTCAGATTTAGTTATCACTTATCAGTTATCAAAGATGGAATTATCATGATTTTGGTACGTACACCCGATTTCTTTAAATGAAAACCCGTGTGGATTAAATTTAATTCATTACGTTTCGGTTTATATTTCGTTGACGTGCGCTAATGAATGTTATGAACAGGAATCGGAACATTAATTCCCTCCGAATTGCTAATAATTTTGTTCAACTCGATTTCATTCATGTACACTCTTTTAAAATCACAGATAACCCAAACGTAACTCATTTTAAACACAACTACAAGTTAACCAAACTCAACTCACATACAACTCTCGCATAACTCATTTTAAACTCAGCTACGATGCACCAAACAAACATGCTTTAATCATGTGCGGGCAAAAACGACTTTGCGGAAAACTTTTCATGCTTTTCAGTTTATGAGATGTTTTCGGATCCTTTTTATGCACAGCCTCATGCATGCATGGAATCGAATAATATTATTTGAATGTTAATATGTTAAGTTGGGTGTTATGAAAGCTTGAAAAAACTCATTAGTAAATTGCATTGGAATGATAAAAGGCTGGAGATCACGCATGATTACGAGTTTGGGTTGATAAACCGCTCAAGTGTGTTTGTTTATTTTGGTCGTTGTGTCAGACAGTGTTGTGTAGTTGCATGGTTGTGGTTTTGTTTTTTCAAACATGCTACAGAGAAAAGCCTTGCAATAAAAACATTTCCCAGTTGTCTGAAAGCAAAAGAAGCGAGAAACTCGAAAAGGAGTTTGAATGAAATGTTGATACTCGCGAAAGAATACGGTAAAGTACAAGTATTTATGTTTGATAAAAATGGAATAGATTTATTGTGTGGGAAAGCGTTTCTTGAGCAATAAAAATAGTAATTGGGTGAGCGTAATTGGACGTTTTGATAAGCTTAACAAGGTCCTTAAACGGGGTGATGTGGACCAACACGCTCGCCGCTCCTTTTGCGGCGTCGTGAAATCCAACGTGTATGTTTGCATATTATTGGGGGGTTCATTCATCTCAATTAATGCAAAATACTGTAGCTTCCTACGCGAATGAGTTATTCGAAATTGGGTATGAGCTATTGTGCGAGATGATTTCTGGCCAAAAATGGACGGATGTAGGTTGATTAAGAACCGGAATATTGTTTGGGAAGCTTCGCAGCGGGGTGAAACTGCGGGCGGTCACTTCTCTCTAAATATGCGTTTTCATATCAAACCGTGCAAATTAATATCAATCTGGAGTTTGACATAAACCTTTGGACCAGTTTCGCTACTGTTATGTTTGTGAAGTTTCGGTATTGACTGCCACTTTCAAGTTGCTTTTCAATTTCCTTTTACATAAACACTCTTGCGTTCTCATCCCATACATACGTGTTGTTCATTACTCTTGGGGTCTGTCTTGTCGGGTCAAAATGTTGGGGTTTACGTTAACCTCAGTTTGGTGTGCAGTTAAACTTGATGGAGTTTGTGAACCGGGCATAGATGCCTATCGCTACGCTCCAGATACGAGGGTCAAACTCATCTTTGTTATGGGCCCTCTGGCAATTCACGTTAAACGCTCGTTGTTTTATACCGTGTTTCAGATTTACGTCTCAATTTCTCAGGCTGAGAATAGTTATAGAACTCATTGGTACGGACTCTGGTCGAGTTGATTGCAGCTTCATGAATATTCTAGCACGCATCAAACATTTGATTTGAGATAATAAATATTTTCATCGCGGATCATTAAGATCCTGAAACCTGAGGTTCGACGAGATATGGTGGCCGCATTTGCGAAACTCGCGTTTCATCAACGCGGCTCAAATTGAGCAGTAACGCAAAACCGGATTTTCTTGCCAATATTGCATTCATGCAAATAAGCAATTTTTGCATACCTTCTGTTATAATACAGATTTACAATCACGTTAGGAGCTTCTACGCTTCTTTATCGTTCCAAACGTACAGGGTTTGAAAGTCGGATTGGAGTGGCACGTTATTTTTATATTATCTGGGCTGAATTTTAAATCAGCGTTTGACAGCGTATCAAGGTTCGAATTTTTATTCGACTTGCTCTCTCCGTTTCTGCAATTCTTCACGAGAATTACTTGGGATGCAGAACATGAAGTTTCATGGGCGAAAACTACTTTCTATTCCCAACACTTACGTTTCACATGGGTTTGTTCTCTAACTTTCCTCCGTGGCTTGCTTCTTTATTCCTTTCCGGGGAATCTCACGCTATTACGTATTCCGATGACCTATATTCCGGAATATCACGCCGAATAATATCGGGCACTCGCATTGGGCTATTCGTGATTAATTCTATGTTACCAAATATTGTGTTTATGCGAAAATTATTTGAATTCGGATCCCCATGGCAGCTGAATAATTCCGCTTTGATATTGGCAATTTGACTGCGAGCTCAATAGCTGAACGGTGCGGTGAAACTTTCTTGTTTGTGGGAAAACAAACTTTTTACCCGGATATTGGAGATACGGGAAAGGAGCTACACTTGTGTACATAAACTCTGCGATAGGAACGAGGTGGAAGTTTTTTGTTACAGAAACTCACAAGGACTTTCGATTTTATTTCCTTAATGTTGCGCCCTTGTGAGATACTCTTTCTCTCGCTTCCACTGTTTGCTCATACATCTCGTATCTCTTACAGCATAAAGGCGGACTCACCTTTTTACTGCCGTGCCCTTTAGATACTTTACAAGAATAGGGAAACTTGAGTCAATAGTGGCGTTGCCTTTTGCTACTTTGTTGGTTTAGCTTCTAAACGTCGTTTCACCGAATCGCTTTTGGTCATCCAGCACACTTTTCAACGCACTTATGAATTGCAAACTGTCCTGCAATTTTATTGCGGTTGCAATAGAGTTTTTCTGAGTTTCCATGTGAACCTGACGAATGTGTTTGGCGATCGGGTTAATTTATTGTGGCTATAAATTTAGGAGTAAGCAGTGTGCTGAATAAATTACCATGGTATTAATTTTTATTTATCTTGAGAGTATTGAAAACAGGAGAGTTGAATACCCTTGGGCTCCAGTTTTTTATTACGAGTACTTTAAATTGTTGAACGAATTATCACGTATGAAATTTTATCGCTCATTTAATTATACGTTTTTATTCTCGAGATAATAAAAACGGGAGAGCTGTGATGAGGAGCTTTCGATAACGCATATAAATCAATGGAGTGAATTAAAACGAAAGCGTCAAGATCCACGACACTTGAAACCGGTAATTTTCCATAATTTGATATGAAAATTAATAGCGGACGGGAGAGTCGCTAGATTTATGAACACATACGCGATCTAAGCTACATTCAATAACAAATGGGTAGGGCTGTTTAATTCTTGTTTCGCAGCACAAACAAGTTGGGTGCTATAAAACGTCGTGGAGCGTTTATATCACATAATTCTCTATCGAATTGAATTAGATTACGTTCCAGGCAATCGTGTTGTGTAAACCGAGCTGCATGCTTGTGTAAACCAACGTGAATGCAAAGGAATTTTACGTATTTTGTGCATACGTTAGGTTGAGCATGTTGGAATTATGAATGAGATGTAACTTGAGAACTTTTTTATGCGAAACGTCAAGGCAATAATTTTTCTTGACGATGATAAAAAGTTTGGGCAACTTTGCAATATGGCTTGAGCAGTCGAGTGCAGTTTTACTGGGAAAATACTTTAATAATCTAAAGCACGGGGTCCAAACTTTTCTTTTCGGGTTATTCAGCGCCATTTATCGTGTTGTAAAGTTTTTAATAGGGATCCTGGACACTGCGAAGGCTCATGCTCCTCAACATGTGGGGTTACGAAAAGAAATTTAAAGCCAGATTGAGATGTTTGAGTTTGTCAGGTTTTGTGATCGAAGCCTGAGATAACGATTCTTTAGTCTTGTCATGAAGTAACGTATGCACCCAATATCAAGAGTTGAGAAACGTCATCAAACTTGTTTTTAAACACGTACACTTTATTTCCCCTAATTATCATGTTTTTGTTTGTTTCAGGTAAGTAAATCACTCATTTATCAACCATACTACTGTGAAGCCTGTTGCCAAGGGTATTTTGTTTTGTAACTCGGCTCTTCAGGTAAGGTTTACATGTGGGGGTTACTTGCGGCAATTCCGCGTTACTGCTCAGGTAAATTTGTTACCTTTAATTAAGGCTTGTTGAAGAACCTCCTTAGTTGGTCTGAAATACCGTAAATCTGTAGTTAGTTCATGAGATTATTGGAGAAAAATTGGTGAACAGAAGCTGAAATTAATTAAATCTACAATTTAATCTATCAGATTATTTGAGAAAAGGAAAAGTGGTAAAAATATGCGAAAATATGTGAAATTTTTACAAACATCTGAGTAAAATATGAGAAAAATTGGATAAAAAAGCTAAAGTACCTGCTGCTAATCCATGGTTGGCTTGTTCCAGAACTCGTACTAGTTCAGCAAGTGTTGCAGCGCTGGACTCCCTTGACCTCCAGTGTTCGAGCAGATCATATAGCAACGTTGGGTACGGCGTTATGGGAGTGTTCGTCTGCTCCAAACACACCGTTAGTGATGCAGGGGTGTTGAGCCTGTTTGCCAAAAGAACCCAGTTTTGTAGTATCGTTCGGTGGTTTTTCAATATGTCCACTACGTCGAGTATCTTGCAGTCTGTAATTTAGTGTTGTTTTAAAAAGTTTAGTTTTGTAAATTATTTGGGATTGCATTGCATTTCATTTCTCACCATCGTTACCAATCACAGGGTTGCGTGAGTTAAAGTTTCTTCTTAGTTCGTCTGTTACATGAAATGGGGATCAATATGCATATTTTAAAATGAATTTAAACACTGCGGGATTTAGCAACTATTATCGTTCGTTAAAATTCGCTTAAAACCAGAATCACCATGCCAATTTGTTAAAGAAGCACACGGTTTTCGAATGGTAGCGCCTTGTGTAAACTTTTGAATCTGGCTAGTTTGAAAAGCTCAATTTAAATAGTATAGTAACCTGCTGCAGAAATATGTTGATCGGATTGGAGTATCTGGATTAGTGCTTCTAGCGTTGCAGCGCCAGAGTTTCTGGATCTCCAGTCTTCAAGGAGACTGTGTAGTAAGGTCGGGTACTTGATGTTATTGGCGTTAATCTGCTTATCCAGCGTCACCGACATTGATGGCGATGCGTTGAGTCGCCTTGACAAGTCTTGTAGATCGTCCAGCACTGCTTGGTTCGCTTGGAGAATGTCTACGACGTCGATTATTTTGCAGTCTGGAAATATTAAGTGCGTTTTTAAAACCGTGGGATTTTTGGAGTGGGATTTCTGTGACCTTACCGTCATTCCCGACTACGGGGTTATCCATTTTTTGTAACTGTGCAGCTTATCCGGTTTTGGAATCTTGCTTTACTTGTTAGCTGAGCACTGAGTGTACTATCAAGTAATTTTGGTCCACGAAGAAGTGGCTGAGATCCGGAGAGGATAAAATTGAACGACCGTTGGGCTACATATTTGCATATGATATGCACGTCGTGATGCACGTGAACTAGATTTTTACTCTACTGGGAATCTTATCTGTTTGATGCTTGCTCTGCACTGGATATTTGGACGGGACATTAAACACAATTGCATGTTGCAGCTCATGCTGAAGAACTGCTCCCTTTTCTCTGGATTATTCCTACCACTGCCTCAACCCACAAGCATAGCTGCGTTTTAAACTTTTATAACATCACACAACGCTATGTAGTTATTCCAACGCGGCTTGATTAACTTGGTTTTACTTACACCAGAGCTGGTCCTGTTCATTGTCATACACAATAGTAATAAAACGGCTCGTTCTTTCCCGCTTAGTCAAAATCAAGTGCTTTTAAAATCGTCTGGGTTATTGCTTTCGTTTATCGAAGGATCGGGGAACCCAGTGTACAAATGTTTATCAGAAGTACTTTTGGGGGACCGTTACTGCGCGAGAGTTTCTAACATTACGTTAATAGTTCATCAAACTTGATTGAAATTGGGGTGCTCTGCTTTTATCAAATACGCATGATGCCATTTCAGGATACGATACTGAAACGCTCGGAGCGGAGCACAAATCAGTTTTCAGCGCTTTATCAATATGCGGCTGGAGAATTGATCATGGAAATTGGGTGAATGAGATTAGGGACGTTTACCAGGAGCAGATGGGTTGGTTGCTATAGCAGCTTGGAAGTCAAGCCTTTTCAACTTTGCATTCGTGTTCCCTGTGATCCATAGGAGAAAGCTGAGCGATCGACTGCATGCTGTAAAGTTTTCCTGTTTCTTCGTTGAACAAATTCCTCGTCTGAGAGAACAACATGAGTTTATTGAGCCGACCGAAATTCCTCGGTCTGGAGATACTCAACTGGTTTCTATCACAACTAGGTTTGTTTTATTGCGTTTGTACAACCCATGCAAACTTATCTTTGGTCAAATTACTACTGATTGTATATACGAAATGTTTTGGTCAGTGTAGTTTGTCTGTGGAAATTTTACACTAAATCGTGACGTGGGGTAACGTGAAAATTGTTGATTTTGCATATCATATACCTGATCTTTCCAACATGTTGATGCAGAACGCTTTGCTATTCCTCGGGTTTTCGAATCAATATGCTAATTGCTACTTTCAAGATTATCCACCTACAGGAAAGCAAAACATTAAAAGCAATTGGAGCGCTCAAGTCTCAAAGTCAAGCTGGGTTTATTTAATTGATTTTTTTCAATCGGGAAGGTGTTTGTGAAACTTGAATAGGAGTAGGACTATAGTGTAGCCTTAGAAACGTAAGCGTGTTGATAATGTATGAAAATATTATGATAGTTGCAATATTGTTTGAATTCCAGTGTCGCATGAAACAACGAAAATGAGCGACATGAACGAATGTTATTAAAAATTTTGGTCAACAAAGCAAAGGTTTGATTGATTTTGAACTGGGCAACGGTGAAAAATGACGCGAGTATCTGAGTTAAGAAATTCAGCGAAGGTTAGCGGTGAATTAGAACCTGTTTGCGAGGCTTATAAATAGTTAATTACAACATAAAATTCTATATCTTACGTTTTAATTAGCTGTGTGTATCAAAGCGTGAGGTTCGCGTTATTGGTTTTCGTGGCTGAAGGAGACATAAAATGTAATTTCAGGAGCAGACCTGTTTTTATGTAATTTCTGATTCGGAATTGCGGAGCTTTATACCCATGCTTCAATACGTGCTGATGAGTCTGTCATAACGTAATATTTAGAAAGAATGTTGCGTTGTAAAATTTAAATGCACTAAATTGGCATGTTTTATAGACTGGAGTGCATGTTGCGACTTTTTATGCGTTCGTGTTGATCATCAACACTTCACCAGGCTGTGTCGTAAAATCTTATTTATTAGCCACTACGTGCGTTTTTTCATTATACTAATTCCGTGCTAATCTTGGAGAGCTGCTTCACTCAACTCTTACACAAACATTCAACTGGTGTGCGCTGAACCCACTGTTGAGGGAACTGTGTACTCTTTTCGAATCTGCCAATGCTTCGTTCCTACGTTCTCCTACAGATGTGCGCTCAAGCGCTTTCGGTGGTGCTCGTACTCCTCGGGTCTCTTTTACAACGCAACAAAGACGTTGGATTATCTCGTAAGCTGGCAGGGTTGAAAACATCGTGCAGGAATTTATTTTGGATATTGCACACTAATTAGGTCTTTTTGTTCTGCCTTCGCTTCACACTTTTTCTACAACACGCAATTAGGCCGAATTTTTATCCATATATTTATAACACACTAGTTAACAATCGCTATGGAAAGTTTTAAAAATTCCGTGGGCATAATTTACTGTTTCACGAAATATTTGTGTGATGATTCAACGTACTGTTCATTGGGTTTCGAATTTCATGTAAAAAATGTTGAGCAAGCACTTAAGTGTGTAGACAACACGCCCACTGGTGATGCTCGCTCCCCGGTGCTCTGTGAAGAAACAAGCGTTGTTTTATTGCTGATTTGTTGGTTTTACGTGCCAAAAATATTGACTAGCAACGGGGTATTATCTACTTTCGCAACCGTTTGTGGAGCATTCAGATCTCGTGGAATGGTTTCTTGCGCTTTAAAACTCTTGTTTGTTTTTCAACCTCGGGCTGCGGCAACTCACTTTTGGAACAAATGTGTCAATTTTTAGGAACTAATTGCTCATGGTTTCCTTTGCGGTTACCATACCAATGGTTATGGACATTATTGCACCACTAAATGCTCCAGATTTAACCGTGGATGGTTTCGTGACGCGAAACACGGGTATGTGTTTCCGAATGCATCGTGATGCTGTTGACATGATCAAAGGAAAAATTATGCTGCTTCCATTTCCGTTTGTGCGAGCTTTTAGAAACGCATTAAGTCAAAGTGTGTTGTATATTTCATGGGTTTTTGATGCGTTACTCATGATGAATAATCATGTGCTTTTGCGTGATTTCATGTTTTTTGATGCTACAGATAGTCGTCCACTTGAGCTTTTCCTACAGCTTTAGAATCCTGACGTTTGGTCACTGAAACTGAGGAATTAATAACACCACTTGGACACAAAAGGGTAAAAGTGAAACGTGGGGTTCTCATTTCGCGACACTTTCGCTTCTACCCAGTTCGGTTTTAGGATCGGGGGAAGAAGCTTACGAGCCGTGATTAGCTAGAAACTTGTAACCCAGTTCTCAGGTTTGAGTGAAAGTTTCGTAAAGTTTTATTTTGCCTAAGCCCAGAATTAGGGAAGATTTTAACTACCGTTCCGTATCACACCTGATCCCTTTCAACTCTCAACTTTTCTGTTTCGCTCTGTGTTTCCATAGCGAAGTTTGAACTCACGGGTAGTATAAGCAGTCTGAAATAGTTTACATCTGGCATCACTGAGCTCTTTATATTTTTTATGCATTCTCGTTTTTTTTGCACATGACATGACGTGTGAGTAAGTGAGATTGGACGGGAGCTTCTTCCATCCCGACTTTCCGTTCTACTTCGTTATGCTGAGGATTCTCGTGTGCTTTAGTTGACCAACATATAGTTTGGCTATCCCACATTAGGATTTCAAAATTGTGTGCTTGCCAATACGCCAGAGTGTTTGGCCAAAAAAATCAAACCTACACTTCGGCTCAGTCACAAGTTATAGCTCCTCGCATTCTGTTGCGAGGAAAAACGCGATCAACAAACAAGCGAGTTATTTTGGCCCTTTCGGGGACTCTCACTAGCGCGTTTTTGCTCTTCCAACTGGAAATGACATAACTGCGACTTATACGCGTGTTTCACTGTGTTCATGGGATTCTTGTGTGGGAATACTGGACTGTGCTTAAGTTTGACCGTTTGTTCTGGCTGTCCCGCCAACGAGACCATGTCCGAGAAGGTCGAGATAGTGGAGCTGGCAACTCCCCCAGTCGAGGGTGGAGTTTCCCCCGAAGGGATAGTGGAGTTCCCCCCAGGCGAAAGTCTAAGCAGGAGCAGTAGTGAGTCGACGCTCGGTGGCACGGTTACTAAAAAAGTAACGAGCAAAGGGGTCACCACGACAACGATCACGAGGAAAGTCATTCGCTCCATTTCGACCAGCTCGAGTGTGTCCCAGAAGAAGGCAGTGTCGTTTTTCAGTTCTGAAGAGCTTGGTGGGAAAGCTGTGGCTAGCATGAGCAGCCCCTGCATCTCTGAAATAATGGGGGGCGTCGAGGAGGAGGAGGAAAGTGATCAGGCTAAACCTGACGCTGTTTCTGAGGAGAATACGTGTGATTCAGTTGGGGTGCTACAATCTTCATCTCAAGTATTTGCTGCTCATCAGAGGAAGCGGCTCATGACTACGAGACAGCAGAAGCAGCACCAGTCCATGATCGTGCTATCGAGAACATCTAAGTCATCCAGATCGCACAAATTCTTCAGGTCTGATTAAACCTTTTTGGGACTGATCCAAGAAACTATTTTACTTAAGCTTTTCAGGTATATCAAACCATGTCGGATGTGTAAATCTGTGAGAACAGGTGTACGGCGTCGGGCTTTATTGCACATCATTTGCGGATCTGATTACACATGTTCAGGGTTTTATTTTTACACGGGATTTTTGTACCACACCGTCGAGCGTTTATTGGGGGGTATAAAATATTTTATAGCATTCACTAGCGTTCGCTAGCGTTTGCGTGGGTTTTAAATATGTTATTGATTGAAAGGGGTTCTAACTAGTCATTGGCTTGGAAACGGTAAATTGAGTAAAAAGAGTTTTTCAGTTTCATTCACACATGAATCGGGCTGCTAATGAGCTGGGATGTATCGAGGAAGAGCCTGTTGTTTCCATCACAAGCACTCTCAAATGCACGTGAACGTGAGTTAATTATCCTGCATTTAGGGAGCATTGCATATTCATTAGTTTAGTGGGACGCGGAGGATGTTTAGACGTAGCCAATACGTCATGCTATCAGCATTTCAACAAGACTCATTTATCATACTTCAAAGTTTTGTTTCTATTAACCTACCCTTTCAACATGCTGAGTGCTGAGTTTGGGCCGTTTCAATAGGCTTCTTCTGTCTGCCCGGATGTCGGGCTTTTTTGCGAAGTCTATAGGTTAAGTTTTGGGGTTGTGTACGTGATTTGATGTGCACTATAAATTGAGTATGAGTTGGTCTATGTGAGATTAAAATGACCGGTTACGCGTAAACAGTTGTGGATAACATATTGGCAATATTGGGCTCTCAATGCTGCGTCAAGGATTCTTATTCATGAACAAACGATTGTTTTTGTAACCTGATTAGTCGATCGAGTTTTTATCTATATCTGTAATGATCTTGCGAATGCGTGTGTCTGCGGGTCATAAATCTTATTTTATTTTACCTTGGAAACGTGGTAGTACGTTGCGTTGAGCTTTTCATACTCGTGTCGTTTTAGTTAACGTGTGTAAATACTTTTTAGCGGGGGTCCAGAATCTTTTGGCACGCTGTGCCCTGGTTTTAGAGCTCCACAAAAAAATTTGTTTTATTTTAATTTTGAAGAAATTAGGAAACTTTTTGCAAAATTAATTTAGTAAAAATTTAGCAAAAATTTTACCGTTAGAAATACTTTTTAACGGGGGTCCAGAATATTTTGGCACGGGTTTTTTATACCGAAAACTTCAGTTAGACCAGAAAGCTTGAATAGATTAAACAAATTTTTAAAAAATTTAAGAAAATATCACGAAATTTTGAAGAAATTAGCGAACTTTTTGCAAAATTAATTTAGTAAATATCTTTCAAAAATTAGCCAGTTAGAAATTTTCCGGGTTTTTGTGTGAGGATAAATTGTGTGAATTAAAAAAATTTTGGACCCCCGCTTTTCAAGAGGTAGCATATTTATGGAGAGTAATATTTCACATATTACAGTTTTATCCAGTTTTGAAAATGAACGGTCTTGCAATGCTTACATATGTCAAGTGGGACTCATGTTTATGTTAGGCTAGGAAAAGAAAACATGTAACGCATTTAAAGTAATGTTGAGTTTAAAAGTGATCAGGTGCGTAATTGGAGCGTAATGGAGTTTCTCATAGGGTTCAAAAAGTTTTCTTGGGATATTCCCACAAGAGAGGTGTTTTGGTCGTGAGTCTAGTAGAGTAAAGTGGAAGTCAAAGATGAAGCGCATTGTTCGGCCTTTGTCGGTTAGGAGTGATACGTAAATTTAGAACACTTTTATGCTGCTTCCAGCGGTTTCTATGCAGATGTATACACCTTACTTTTCCCCTCTTTTAGGAGACGTTTTCCCATTCATTATTCAACGTACTTTCGGATACGCTTTTATCGTGCACTTGGCTCTCACTTAAGTGAGTGGTTAAACGGGCATCATGCTTTTATGCCCTACCTTGCGCTCTTGCAATTATTTTAACATCGCTTAAATTCGGTCCCTTTTCAACGAGTTCACGGGAGTATCCATGGCATTGGGGTTTAAGAGCTCTTGTTTCTACATCTCTTGAAAATTTGTTGGGAAACCCGTGCTACTCCATTTGTTGCGTTTCTCCTGTTGCCCATCTCAGCGTGTTTATTTTTTACAGTGTCCTTGAGTTTTGAGCAACCTTACCATGGCTGCAAACTCCAATAATCAATTAATCAATACAATAAATTGCTACGATTCGATTGCCTGACGTACTAAATAAACAAACAAACGGAAGCATGTTGTGGAGCATCGTACGGAGTTAGTAATTCCGTGTGATCTGGTTTTTACCATGCAGCAATTGAAGTTGTGCATAGGAGTTTAAAAGACGTGGTTGCTACGTGAACTGATCATGAATTTGCTTGCATAATGAATCAGTTGGGTGATGCAATGGGTTTAATTAAACGTGTATTGGATTATGAGGATTAAATTAAGTCGTTTTGCGAACACGCTAATTTGTGCATCAAAGTACGGTGATTAGACGTTTATTCATTCAGCTACAAGTTCAAGTGGGCGCTCAACATGCGTATTTAAAATCGATGTGATGACATAATCCGCACACGTTCATCAGTCGAACGAGGAACTTGACTCACTCGCCATTCAGCGCTCACGGCAACTGCACGTCGTTTTTTTCGTTCTGCACCATATACACGGTTTTTCCGTGCCCCATGCTGTGCAATAATGTGTTGTCACAGCGATTTTCTGTTGTTTTGGCGTCGTTCAACCCGCAATTAAGGACTTCCAATTAACACGATTTCGCGATCACTGGCTTTCAACCTATAAATAGGTTTGACAAACCAACACGAAGCCAACGTGAGTTTTAACTTGAGAGTCGCGTATACTCTGTTGTTGCGATATGTTGTGTTGCACAAAGTTGAGTGAAAACCCCACTTGCTCTTCAGTTTTTACGCTTTTACAACTCGTATCGATTAGTTTGTTCGTCTGTGTTTCTCTGAACTGGCTAGTTTTGGATCAGGTGCGGAGATTCGTGAAAAACTTCTCATTACGGGTTTACACCGGGGCTTGCGACTTGAGCCCTGTAACATGATTACGAGGATTCTTCAGACGCTCGGTAGGATCACGCTGTCGCGATAGAGCTTCTTTTTTTGCCGTGATTCAATTACAAGCGTGTTTGCTCATCAGTCATCATCGTTCGTTCGTGAAAGTCAGTTTGCGGGGTTTTTATTTGAGCACGGTTACACGTTCACCATGACAACGAGTTCGCTATAGTGTTCGTAATAGGATAGATGTGTGAGTTGATGAAGCAGCGAGTGGTTCATTAAAACCCCGTGTAGTGAATAGCATAATAATCGTGTGAGATGAGCAGTGAGGAAGGGTCTCGAGTTCGAGTAAATGTTGCGGTATTAGAACCAATCAACGAAGCAATGGGTGACAGGAAACGGAAGCATCGGCCTGCGCCCCTTCAAATACCTGTGAACCCGCATGAGCGAGGTGGTTCTGTTCCTGACTTTTCTAAAATCACTTCCCATATCGTTCCGAGGTACGGGGGGAGTTCCAGGGGGCTCACCATCGTGTCGCCCATGACACCGGCTCCTCATCTACAGGATTTTAATCTCACGTATGTCAACGTTAGGACCAGGCAGAACAGGATCGTGCAGTTGCCAAGGCTTGTCGCCAGTCCGTTACCAGGCTCCGCTCGTACTCCGCAAACAACACCTTCTTCTCCGCGTTCAACGAGTGAGTTTCGTCGGGGGGTTTTTAAATTGGTTTTTAGTTTTTACCAGGGTGAGCTTGGAAACCAAAATTTCCGAGTGATTTCCAACTAAAGTTTGGATTCATGCATGTATGTTTATTTCCAAAGTTTTCGTGAAAATGTTGTGTAATTCCCATGGAAACAGTCGACTGCGTCTCAGGGTTACGAGTGAATTTTAGATTGTTAAACATGAGAATGTATGTAGCGAATTAGTAATTCTGCATAATTATGGTTGTTAATGCCATTGACGCGCAATACACTTGCGTCATGTAACTCGTGTAATAAAACTCGCGTTCTCGATCAAATCAGCTTTGGCTCATTCAAACATACGATATGAAAAATTTACCATCACCTTGGAGAACTCCTTTATGGACGATATATAAATCTGTAGTAGTTTATGAACGTGAGGTCTGCAAATACAACCAATAATAATAACATATCTATAGTCTAAACATCGCAGGTGGTGATCGTGATTTTAACACGAAATAGTAGATATCAGCTCACCAGGTGGTATGGTTTATAATTTATTTAAATTATTCATTCATGAATTTGCTTTATATCACATGTGTGTGCACTTTTCATTTTCGTTACGTTCTGGAACGTGCTAATTGAGTAGCCTTCTCTCAGATTAGTCAAGGTTCTGCAAGCTCTTCTTAGCGTGTTGCTGGGCTCATCACCGTGTTTGTTTTTTCCATTTGCTTAATTGGACGCTCTGGCTCTGCTTCTGTCAACCAATTTATGCTAGATCTCACTCGGGCCTGTTGTATCTTCCGCTGGATATTTTGTATTGTTTTATAGTCGGGTGCGGAGGGGGAGAAAATGCGGGACAGGGAAGGGAATGGGGGAAAGTGTTTTCGTATCCTCTTTGTTTCTCTCGTTATTTCTCAGATTTTTTTAATTTTCCCGAATTTGTTTCCGGTAACTTCTGAGTATAGAAGATTCTGCAGGCGTGATCAATACACTTGTGTGTTTATCACTGATTTTGATCGACCATTCCACTTGCGTGTTCTCTTTATCAATTCATGCTAATTGGGATGTGTGTGCAATCGGAAGTCGCTATATGCCGGGGAATAATCCAACAACTTTGTTGACTGCTTGAAGCACGTCTCCGTTTACGCAATGTTGAAGAGCAAAGAAACTTTTCTTCTTCGACTCCTTCTAGTTTCAGGCAGATTTGTATCGTTGACAACTTGTTTTAAATTGAATGCGAGGAAAAAGTTAATTGCGAATTGCTGGATATCAATATTTTCATGTAGTTAGGCTCTATTTGCCTGTTTATTAATCGTACACAAATGATATGATGCTGAGTTTATGATTTGCAAATGTGTGAAACGCGTAGTTCCAATTAGCGAGTTAATGAATTTTAACCAGCAACCGGAAATTTAGCACGGATAATTGGGTGCTGAAGAAGTGTAATGGGAAAGTTTCAGTGTGATCACGTTGCCCTGGTTTTAGAAAACTTTCGGGGAACGCAAGATGATTTACAGGTTGAAACGAGAGCTCCACTGCCACCTGGCTGCGTCATGAGTCGCTTCTTTGCTCAAACCGTGATGTTCGGTAGTAGATGGTGCTGGTATTGCAAGTGAGCCGAAAGATCACGACTATGCACGCGTTCGTGTGTTTAATATGGTTTGCTCAGCACTCAAGTTCGTTAGTTAATATTAATGCTGCGTTGAGCGTGCATATGAACTACATGAACTGTTGAGTAAATCGATTTGAGCTAAATTACTGTCAGTTTCCAGTTGTAAAATCCATGCTGGTTTTGGTTGTTGGGGCTGACAGATAACCGCACAATCATACGTTTATTTGCGCCTTTTGTCTGCTTAGGGAGAATGGAATCATCAGCAACATGAGAACAAAGGTTCTTACCAGAAACCTGTCAAAAGAATTGCGGAGAACTACATTCGATCCCATCTTATCGTGTGCTCGTGGGGCTTATTCTATGCGCCCTTTATTATACACTCGCGTCTTTATTCATTTCAACATCAACTGCGAATTCAACGCGTTCGGGTGGATCGGAGGCGCGGGCGGTTTATGCTGCGGACAATTTAAGATTTAAATCCCTGATGCTTTAAACTCATATTTACTCATTTAAATCGTCGCGCGGTATCGCGGTATGATTTTCATAATTTATGTACGGGTCTGTATGACGGACGGACAAACGGAGCATAGTGTAAAGCATTTGAGAGCATAGCAAACACGTAACCTGATATGATTTTAAACTTCCTGGCGTATTTGATGCGGTGCTGTTAATAGTGGCCGGATCGATTCTCATTACCGATTGATGTGAATTAGTAATAAAATTTGGGACGGACAAACTCGGTATGTGGTTGTTTTAGTACATGCATTGCTTTTGAAGCTTGGTGTTTTGTTTGGTAAGTAGCAGTACGCGTTAAATTTCCATTTGGCTGGATCGATACGGGAAAACATTTTATTTAGAACTTAACTAACAGGAAACTTGGTTTCATGGAGTGCTAAAAAAGAGTTGAAATAATTTGTCGCATGGCTCAGTTCTCTTGGGTATATTGCGTAGTCACTATCATTTTGATCCCATTAGCGCGAGAGCATCTCGCTATCGTTATCTCACCTGATAACAAGTCAGTCTGTTCAGTTCTGCTTCACGGGACCTTGCGCTAGGTTGTGTAACAGGTCCGTTACAATTAGCTCAAATTATTCGGACTGTGTCGGGATCACCTTTCTCGTGTTTTCTTCTGCCCATTCATGTGCGCTAAGAAAATGAGAATTAAATGAGATTAGATACGTAGCAATTTGCAATTCCACGGAGATTCTGTACCGGAACAACGCTCGCGAGTTTGCTCTGTGCAGGAAGTTGGAGCGGATATGCTGCCAAAACTCGTCCTTTCGTTTAGTCTACCTGACAATTTTGTTTGCACAACATCTCGGAGCTCACGGACTCTTGTCATTTCTCTTCTCTCGTTGTCATAGTGTCGTTACTGAGCAATGCGCCACTTTCGATTTGTGCGTCAACACACCAGTGCTGAAAGTGTGGACAACGAGAGTGACGCCGGCGACCAGCCAGTCAAGTTGAAAAAGTACTGTCGCTATGGCACTTTTGCCTGGAGTAGGGAAGTGTCGTCCGACTCCAGGCCGAGGCTCGCTGAGCTTGAGAACACGTTCTTTGGGAAGAGAATAGCCGTTCCCTTGCCAACACCTAGTCCACCTGATAAGTTACTAATGGAGAAGACAATTAGCTTTGATAACCCGGCTGGGCCTGATAAGCTCGCGCATAAATTAGAGAGGACCCTCACGCTGCCCGCTCACAGGCAGAACAGACACAGGCTCTCTTTGACCATTTCACCTAGGAGGTTAACTCACAATCGGGCCTTTGCTTACAAAACGTACGTCCATTTTTTAACAAACTTTGTATCCATGATAAAGCCTATCTTTGATAACGTACGTCATCAATTAATCGACATACATATCACTACTATTTCATCATATCATCGTGTTTTACACATTCTCAGATGTGGCGCAGCATACCCCGGAATTCCTTTCCCGTTCGAGGAATGTTATATTAAGCTCGTGAGCGGGTTACAGATCGCCAGTGTGCAGTAAAACCGAGCATTCTGTTAATAACGTGCTGTTAGATACGGTTAGTCGTATCACACGAATGTGTGCTAAATATTTTAGATCCGCGTGACGTGTGAATGACTGGCGAAATTGGAACGAATTCTTACACCTAAAGTACGCGCAACTGAATTCCTCAGTGTCAGGTTTATAGATGCTTGATTTCTTTAAGATATTCGGGATACGAATTTAAGTTGCACATTGTGACAGGTAGTGTTATAGAGTTTTCGTGGAGAAATCCCTGTGAGGATTGTTGTCGAGGCAACTGACATGTTATTCTGTCACAATCCGGATCTTTCTATGAAAGATTATGAACCAGGTATCGTGGAGTTGTTCTGTGAATACGCTCATTTATTATTCAGAATTTTAGGTGCGCTGCTAATTACTTTTTCATCCCACTGGGTTGACTAAAGCAATCAGCCTAAACTTTATATACACAAAAGTCCTGACGAACGGGGGTTTTCTTAAACTTTTTAATTTTTACCGTTAATTAAGGAACTTCGGGGAAGCCGGATTACGCGCTATTCTTTCCAATCCATCTTAAAATTAATGTAGTTTTGGGTGGGAATTATCACATCCCTTGCGTATCCGAATTCTCAGGCACGTACGCTTTCTTTCATTTCTTTTTGGGGTTCTCTTTGCTGGAGTTTGCTTCTTGCCCACGTTCTCGCTCAATATGATTACAAGAGGTTTTGATTAACATGATGCGTGATTTTTTGTATGGGAGTCCAATCAAACTCGACCATGATCAATTCTTTTCACTTTCTCTTGTTTTGTGGATGCGAACAAACCCAAACTTCGGGTTCTGTACGGTGACGGCTTTCGGGGAGAGAGGGCATCCACAGTCAAACATTACTCTGGGTTGTCTCTTTATACGTTTATACGGAATCCCAGGGGCCGGGGAAGTCTGCTACAAAAACTGGGAGTTTTTAATGTAGAGTTTTTAAACTAGGTCAATGTTTTAAAACATGCTAAATATGCAGTTTAAATACTTTAAAAATTTAATAGTTTAATAAAAATTGGGTTTACGTGACAAAAAGACTTAACAATATGGTAAAAAATTTCGGAATAGTGAGTAAACATGCAAATATGCCCAAAATTAAGCTGTTTAAAAAATGGGGCAATGAAGGCCGAAATACGTAATATATATGTGCCTAAAAATGGCAAAATACGTGGTCAATTAATGTGGTTAAAATCGTTAAAAATTTGATTACCTGAATAAATTATAAAAGTCGGCTTTCCCCGTTCCTTAACTGTTTAATATTCATTGATATATAATATTGAAATCTGGACATTGTGTAACAATGTCTTGGACTTCCAGTTTGAAATTTGAAGGAAAATCTCTGAAAATGTGGCAAATTTTTTATAAATATAACGGTCAATATGAAGAAAAATTCCGAAATATGTTACTGCATGTGATATGTGCTAAACCCTTAAAATATGTTGAATATGCAGTAGAAACATGGTTACAAACGTCGCAAAAGTTTGGTTGCAGCCCGAGAACGCATAAGAAACGTGTTATTTATGTGCGATGAACAGGTCTAGTCCGAAAAGCTAGAAAATGCTGCAGATATTTGGTCATGTAAGCATTTGGGACTAACTTTAAAAAAATATAACCTGCATGTTTTATCTCGCGTTATCTAATGTTCTATTATCACATATCACATTTCAGTCACGTGCAATAAGAAAAGTGTATAAATAAGTACGCAAGATGGTAAAACTCCGGGTTCTAGTATAATAAAACGTATATGTGATAGTTGTCAGGTACTTTAAAATATGATGGGATTTAGAGCCCAGGTGTAGAGCAAATGTATTTTGAAAACGGGAATATGTGGGACAAGTAGGTTTAAATCGTGTTGTGAGGGAATTGCGTTATGTTACGTTAATGAAGCGAGTTATATGGGATGCTCGTTGATATGTATGGTTGTTGTGTGCACGGGATTGTGTGATACATGAAGATTGTGAAGATGGAAATCGATCCAGTTTTCTTACGCTTTCGGGATAACATGATAACATGTTCACGTACGGTTTATTCGTGGATCCTTATCCCGTTTCATGCAAATGCGGATGTTCGGGTACGGAAACTGCAACATATTTTTTAGACTCAAGCCGCGTTTCTTGCCATCATTTGTTTTATTCCTCAAGTGTTGATTTTATACGCGGATGCGTTTTTATGTGCACTAACCTATGTGCTTGGCATATCATTCCGTGACGTTCGCTTGTAATTGAGACTCACGTTGTCGCAAACTCTTGGTTATGCTGCTGCTTTTCAATTTCCCTATTTTCAGGGGGATCTATTTTTCATACACTTCAGGGTTTATTAAGATGGATGCGGCTCCCGTGTCCTGCTTTTCATGTACTCAATTATGTTTACATCTTTAACATATTGATTTTTAAACCCGCTTCTGTGGGTTTCCGTGGAGACTTGCGTGCTGTAGTGCAGAGACTGAGCAACAACATACATACAAAATTGTGTGCTATTTGAGCATAATATTTAGTTGCTTTATAGAATTGATTTTGGGGATTTCTGCACGGGATCGCGTGATGTGATCATAAGATTTCGTTTGTTTTGATGCACGGGAGTGATACGTAAAGGTTTAACGAGCTTGAGACAAATTCAGCACTTAGGTTGAGTAACTTAACTGCGATTATTAATGTTGATGGTTTAAATTAGGAGTGGGATATAATAAATGTCTGTCCGGGGTAAGGAGCGCCTGGGGCTTATATATCTACTATTTACTACACACGAGTGAAAGCACCAGATCCTTTTGTTCTCTCCGACACCCTTTATTGCTGTCCTTTTAGGGATTCCGCTTTTATACTTGGGTGAGCGAGTCCTTTATATCACTAAATTAACCTTTTCGTACGTGGATATCTCTCGCGGACAGTGGTGGGACGTTTATTCTCGCTCACTCAAGCGCTGCGAAACTTTTTATACACGTAACCACCTGGCGAAATTACCAGAAATAATCATTCCCACTCGCTTTTACGTGCTTTTACGAATCGCTACATTAATAATTCAGCGGGTGAGTGTAGACTAGGTAGTCAGGATGACGTGGAGGCTCAAATTGACATTAATTTGACTCTCCCGTGAATGTGCGCTTCCTCACGATATTAAAATGCTTTCTTTTGTCCCATCCATTATGTCGCGTAAGCTTTTAGGGTAGTGAGCGTGAAACAATTTTTGTTCGCCACAATCGTTCGTTTATTGTTGCTTGATGGGAAAGTTTATTTGCTCAGCAACGAGCACTTCTAAACCTTTTTTATGATCAACAAGCGGGCTTTCATTAGCGCTCCCGATACGATAGGCCTGTCGACACGTAGTTGGAATACTTGTAAACACATTATGATTATTAAAATTCGAGAAACTCGAAGTTGAGCCGCAGCTCTTGTTTGCGAAATGGTGCGTGAAAGAAAAGTTTCACTGTTTTTCGGGAGTGGTAGTGAATTGCGACATCTTGACTCGCTCGGGTTTTTCTTCTGAGTTCTGCTAATGCTGTGGAATTCTAGGATGTCCTGATTTATATGGGGGATTTAACACTCGTGTGATTCATTCATTTATATCCTGTCACTACTCGTTAGGCTCATATGCTCGTCATGGTGATCTCAGGATTTCGCTGTCATGTGTGTTGCAGTTCATCTGGAGTTGAGTTCCGTTTCCCCATATGTTGATAAGTCTTTCAACTTTTTTTTGGCTTCCATATGGGTTTGAAATTGACCTTGGAAGTTTTTTTTTCTTTTCAAACCGTTTTAGTGCAATCTGGCGTTTATATCACGTAACGGGGATGGGAACTTGAACGTGAGGTTTCTGCTACTCCGATTTACTGACCAGGCTCCAGTTTATAAACATAATAAGCTGGTCGAGCTTTTCACCAGAACTCAACGTGGATAATGTAACGTTATTTATACACGGTGCGATGCCTTGTGCATTTTGAGTTTGTGCTCGGGTAAGCTGGGAGAAAGCAACCAGCTTTCACCTTTTACTCTCGCTCCGGCTCTGCTCCTCTTCAGTTGTTTTGTGGCCGATACTCCAGTAGCGCTCCTCTTCCTTTTTGCTCTGCACGCAGTTATAGGGGAGCAATACACTCGGTTTCTGGAAACGTTGCTGGACTCTTTGGTTTTTTTTGGGAGTTTTTGGCTACCACGAGTTTTTACACACGTGTGGGGTTAATTTATTTGAGATTTGACTGAGAAACTGGTGCTGCTGTGATATAGGTTTAAGCGTTGCAAACTAGATTTAGTGGGTAAATCGAGGCATTGGATTGTGAGGTTTATTATAACGTGAGGGTGGACACAAATAAACTGTTTTCATGAACAGGTGAAACATAAGCATACGTTAGCACGGTAACGGTGGCGACCGAGAGTGGCCATGTGATTTGTGTGTGATTACAATTGAGTTGGTAGTGAAAATGGATCGACCCCAATTACGGAGCATCCCCGTGCCCCCTCCCCGCCGCAGATCTCCAACAGTGGTGACGACAGGGAGCAGCGTGGACATGGAGACAAGGAACCCGCAGCAAGGTGTTCAGCGTACGCTTGGCGAGCGGAGCCCCACACCCAACAGTCCGACAATCATGAGCAGCCTCAGTCCTCAGAGCGATACGGGTCCGAGCTGCGGGCCTGGGTTCGTACAGAGTGGCAGACCGCTAATGCCATCCAAATCCCTCAAACTTCACTCCACTCACAGGAGATCCAGTCAAGTCAGGAGGTTTAGGAAACGGATGAAGGCTCATAGGTTGTTCTTATATTAAGGGTTTTTATATTTTATACTCATAGTTGCAGGTTTTAGTTGTCGGAACAACCCTGACGTTTGTGATTGAAACGCTTTTGTCAACAGGATCCCGTTTCACTCGGCTTTTCACCCGAGCCCTCTTTGTTTTATGGTCTACGTACGTGTAATTTAACGTAACCATATTACCTCACGCCGCTACTCCATTTTATTAATGCATTTATCCATGATAGATGGGATGTAGGTAACGCAAATATTGGGATAGTTGGGACACGGGTCTATCGATCCGTCGCCACGTCTTACATCTTCACTGTGAGGATTGATACGTTTGTTGCCCACGTTACCGTTTCTTATGCTGTTGATCAGTTCATGAAACGAATCAGGAAGCAGCAACAAAGTACGCTGGAAATTAATTTTCAAACTACTTTGTTTTCGAAACCGTGTACTTCAATGGCCTTTTCATCGCTCCTTTGTATTCAAGTTGAAAAGGAAATGAAGCCCCATATCACGAAATATTCTATTCATATTCTGGGTGCACTTCAATCGGGGATACACTCATTTCTACTTTGTACGCGCTTTGTACTCTTTTTAATTTCACTTTTTTGCGACTCGCTCCGCTGGCTTCTGCATATGTTTAACCTTACAATAGGAAACCGTTTCCCTCAAGGCTGCTGTTGAATGCTTTGAATTTTAGGATTCTGAAAGTTCACCAACTTTCAGGCAGGAATTTTTAAATACACACATTTCGGGCTATTTATATTTTGTGGTTTGGTCTAGCTTGATATTGCGTTTCCATTAAGCTGCACATCTCGAAGCAGCACGAATATAATTTTACGTTCTCAATGAAAGCTGGAGTTGCCAGTTGATGTGTGATGTTTTGGCGTGAAACACTCTGATGTGTACAGTAAATGTGACGGGAACATTGCGAACACGAACTTCTCATGGAAATAGGGGAGATAGTGAGAGGTGTCGGGGCGACGTGATACGGCCTTGCAGAACTATGAGTTTACGTGTATTTGGTAAATCAATATGCTGGGTTAATTAAACCGCGATATTCGTTCAATTAAGCGCTGCTCTACGCTGTAATGAGCTCAAGTCACTATGTTCTTGTCACGCTTGTGGTGTGGCACTCGGATATTTGGACATGAATTAAACCCAAATTATACGTTGTGATGTTGGAGTACGGCTCTCATGATGGGTGTCTGGCTCCACTATTTTTGGTTGAGTTTGAAAACAGGTTCACGGGTTGTTGAGCGGGCTGAAATGTCAAGGATTTAATTAAGCTGAACGTCGTTATTAATAACCGTTTGTTTTGTGTTTCAGCTTTGACGTGGAGAATGGAGGAGCAGGACGGAGTCCCCTGGAAGGGGGAGGCACGCCCTCCCCGGGATTGGTGCTACAGGCACAACCGCCAAGGAGAGAGTCCTTTCTCTATCGATCTGATTCTGACTTTGACATGTCCCCAAAGTCCATGTCCAGAAACTCGTCCATTGCTTCCGAAGGGTAAGGCTACTATCTTGCTTTTACGATTCTCTTGTCCTCTCGTGGCGGCTTTCTCTACTTTATCGTCGCGACCGTGAAGCAACAAGCTGCTCGGGGATGATCGTCCGGGGATCCTCGGGGTCTTAGTTCTACGTTTAACGTACAGGTGGGGTTCACCGTTTGTTTTTGTTTAGCGTACTAGTTGCTCTTCTCACACACCCTTGGGATCGTTGGAAAGGTGAGAGGTGAGGAACTAGATAAACGGCCGCTTTCACTCCATCCTGCTCTGCATACCAACAAAGTTTAGAGATGCTGCAAGATGCTCAGGAGAAAGTTTTTTATCCAATTTAACTGGATTACGGGGATGCGGGCTTTAAGACTTACACTAATTTTACGTAGCGTGCGGCTCGGGGTTTGGGCCTTCAGGCGGAAGCTACGCTCTTACGTCAGCCGATCGGGTTTATGCACACGGTGACGCAATTTCCTTATGGGGTTTTTACCATTTTGATCAGTTTGTTTCCACGGTGATGTGAGCATTTACTATGATTTTTACCAACGTGGTAAATTTTATTTGGCATGACCCGAGTATCGTGTATCCCGTGACCTTTCCACGTTCATTTGCATGTGTATTTGTGCGACTCGCTTATGCTCTATCTGTGAGTATAACATTGAGTGTGTTTCTATTGCAATGCTCTATTGGTTTTTATACACAGCGTTTCTTGCCAAACGAGTCTATTCTGCAGAGCTCGGGCTTTTCTTGGCACTTCGCTTTTTGTTGAGGAATTTGCTTTTTTTTATTCAACACAACTGTGGAGTGGTGCTGGTTTGGAACTTGGGGATTTCGGTTCTAGGAACTTTTTTCGCTTCGTCGTTTTGGGAATACTCGCTCATGTCATCTTTCTTACATGTCTTGTCAGTTTTATATACTCATGAATATATGCTACTTGTATGTTGTCTGGGGACAGTTTACTATGCATGATGTTGCGTGGAAATGAACATTGAACACATGTGTACGAATTTTGAAAAAATTTATTGAAACACGATCTCAGGGTTCATAGCAACGTAGCGCGTTTTTGCTACAGAGACTGCGCGGCGGAAAGGCTTCCCATTGGATGCTCCGAGATCCTTGGATATCGACTTCTTCAGTGGAACCAACTGCGTGCTGCTTGAATCGTCACAGTTGTCCCTCGAACTGGCGTAGGACGGTGAAGCTGCCTCACTTTCGGGTGGGCTTTCGTGTACGTGGGATCTCAAATGGGACCCGGTGTTTGTCTGAACTTCCGATATAACGAATCTTGAGCTTGCGGCTTCTCGGGCTTTTGACAAGGAGAGCAGTCTCGGGTTTTCAGGGACACTTGAGCTTGACTCCACATCAGGGTTGGTTGCGACTTTCTTATAATCGCGAACAACCGCGATTTGATGATTTCCGTGATCACGTTTTGATTTTGATTTTGATTTCGCCTGGTCACGTGATTGTGTGTCGAATTGCTTAATTTTCTTCTTCAGACCGTCTATCTCCAGCGTCTTCTCGTGAATCACTGAAATCAGCTTGCTGGTTGGTTCAGCCAATGACGCTTTGTACGCTTGGATCTCCATGCGGAGGGTTTCGCGGTCGTCGCGAATCTGGAACATCTCGATCTTTTGCTCCTCTAACATTCGTGCTAGGCAAGAATTCCTGGTAGCTAGGTCGAACATCTGGTGGAGTCTCCTCCTACCGTTTACTGGGATGGAGGAGGGGTCTTGAAACGTGCCGTTTCCTTTTAGCATCTCGTTCAAATGTTCCTCTAGGCTCTCGTAAACTTGGAGTTTTGCTGCTGTCGTGTTGTTCTTTAGGGTTAAGTTGTCGGTTTCGGATTTAAACGCTTTTTGGAGTTTTAAAACGCGCTTGTTATTGTTTATCAGTTCGGACTTTAAGCCTGAGCATTCTTGCTGGAGGCAGTTCTGGTCTTTGAGGCAGTTCCTTAGCAGCTTTAGCTCGCAGTCTTTCAACTCGGTATCAAGATTAGCGCGGGATAGTGTTTCCGAGTGCTCTTGCTTCAGCTTTGCCAATTCAAAAACAGCATGTTCGTGCTCCGTTTTAACTTGCTTGAACTTTTCGTCGAGACTCTTGACGTGGGCGTTCATTTCACCCTGGGTTTTAACCACTTTCTTAGCTTTCTCCAGCGTGAACACCAGCGCCCTCTTCAGCTCTGCTGGGGTTGAGGAGCGTTCCTCCACGTGCCTTATCAATGTGCTGAGGTGTTTTGGGGCGGCTTCAAGTGAGTCCAGGGAAAGGAGCAAATTATTGATTTCATCATGGATATGCTGGTAGAGCTGGAGGCTGTTGGCTAGGTACGCAACCTTCAGGCGGTGCTCGCTATCAAACGCTCTGGTTTTATCTGCTTCTGCGGAGATCGCTTCCACCTTCGTCTCCAAGAGTTTCAGGCGCAAGTCTCGGGCGTTTGCTGGAGTTGTGCTGTGTGATACTCTCACGCGCTTGTTTCTGCTTTTGAGGAGGGAAAGGACTGCGGCTAGGTCGGAATCTGTTAGGACCACGGGGTCTATCGCGTCTATCAGGATTTCCTTCAACCGCTCTGAGCGGATCGTTTCGGATATTTGGTTCAGCGTGGGGTTCGTTAGACTTATACTCGTGTCTCCTGATGTTTGCGAGAGCGTCAGGTTGGTGGGGACCGTTGTTGAGGAATTACCGGAGGTCTCCATTTTTTAGCAGTTTGTCAGCTGTTTTGAAATTCAAGACGTAAACACGCGTGACATTCGCACTGAAGTTTTATTTCTTTTTTTGAAATTTGTAATGCGATCTGATTTCGACGCAACTATGGCAATAAAAATGGTAGTACACTAAACTAGCATGCACGAGTTCGTAATACTAGGTAAACTGTGACACATGCAAAAAGTAGTTTGATCAAAGGGAAAGTCTGTTTGTGTAAATCCGCCGAATGTTTGGAAACAGTGGAGGATGACGTGCTATCAATCTCCGTGAGTTCATTAAGGCAGGTAATCTCTCCGCGTTTGTTTGTTTAGCGAATCTCTGTTTGTTGACAAAATTGAGTGTAATGTCCGGGACACAATTACGCACGCAACAGGAGATTGGTGCGCATTTTTAATACGTAATATTTGTCATGTAGGAAAAATACGAATTGAGATTTACTGCTATTAATTTCTCTGCCATGAATATCTCGAGTGAATGCTGATGATGCAGCGAAAGTAATGAAGTATTACGTGTATGTAAATACGTGAAATGCTGAGCTATGAACATGAACACGAGGTTTGTAGGCTTGTGATTCTTGACGAGCAGGGGAGTTGGTAAGCAGCACAACGTGCTCGTAGTGTGATCGATAGAGGCGTCCTGAGCCAGCTCGGCATCTCTCGGAATTCATGTGACGAGGTGGTGTAACGCAAAAAATGGGGTAGAAAACAACATGCAGGGTTTATTATCGTGTTTTATGGTAGTTTTTCTTTATCCATATTGTTGCTCGCATCATTCCAAATAAGGAAGATCCATGTACTGGTGAGCGATAGCAAAACAGAAACCTCAGTGTGGTAGGTGGTTGTGAGCTGCTCAGTTCAGGCTTGTGTGTGATGTGAATTACGGGGTTTTATATTCACGCGTTACAAGCGTGTGTTGATATGTCGGTGACGGACCTCAGAGTTAGTAGTGGGAGCACTGGCGAGTTGACCGCTGAGGGTCATGGCAACGCTCCTCTTGGACCCCATAAACTTCCGAGGACTTTGAGCACGTCGGTCCTCAGGATCAAGCATCGAAGCTCCTTTTGGGAGAAATTCGGCGCTGATGATAACCTTGTCGTCAGGAAAGAAACGTAAACGGGGACAAGAGAATAAACGGGGATTTGTTTGTTTTTGTGTTTCATGATTTTCTGGTTTTTCAGACACGGGGATGACTTGATCGTCACGCCTTTTGCGCAGATACTTGCCAGCTTGCGCAGCGTACGCAACAATTACATCACGCTTACCAATGTTCCAACTCACAGGTGAGGGGTTTTGATTTTGATTCCGATTGTTTACGGTTTTTTTCACGTTTATGTTAACAAATGGTTTGTTTTCCAGGTCTCGCCGCTCTTCTAGCTCCGCTGGAGGGCCGAGTCCGCAGCCAAAACACAATGTTGGAGGTAACGTGCATTTATGTGGGTGTTTTAAATTCCATGGCGACGCATTTCATGAAAGAGTTCTGACTATTTTTCAGATGATAACTACACAAAGCTGGCTCTGGAGACGCTGGACGAGCTGGACTGGTGCTTGGACCAGCTCGAGACCATTCAAACGCACAGGAGTGTCTCTGACATGGCCACTTCCAAGGTAACGAGTTTTTACTTTACTCTGAGGAATTTGCACACGCTTGCCGTCTCGTGTTATTGATATTCATGCCCAAATTTGAAACACTTGCGTCAGTGCGAGCCTTCGCGTAGGCTATTTTATTGCGAATATGGGCATGCCCACGAACAGGTTTTTATCGTGCATATTACGTGTTTTGATTGATTTGTTACGATTTTACGTTCATATGTTTATTCGCGTTGTGAGGGATATGCCGAGTTTTTTCTGCTGGCTGAAAAGTGAAAGTTGAAGAAAACGGAGAGGTTTGTTCGTAGCCAGAATTGTAGTATCACGAGATCTCATTGTGATGTTCTATTCTTTTGGAGAATAATGCGCTCGGTAAAATGAAATTGACATTTCCTTTGATTGACTCAAGGACTAGGCGCACGGTAGAAAAGAGCAAACCGTTCAAGCCTTCTCATCCGAATCCCATTCTACTCATCGTGACGTCAGTTTGTAGGCACGATATTGATTACATTTCCAACGGGGGTTTTTCTAGCCGTTTCTTACCCTGTTGATCGAGGTGTTTTTGAATCGTTATGACGACTTGAAGAATGGATTGAGAATCGCAATGAATTAACGTCAAGTTCGTTTAATTAAAACCTTTTGATTCCGTCACGTAACTCGCTACCTGAGAGCAGTTCCATGAAATCTTGATTTGTCTGTTCCTTCTTTAACATCGTGGTATGAATGAGCAAGTTGGCCTTTCATTACTAATTCATGAGGGCTGCGGCTCAATGGAATTTATTAGCGCTCCATACTAAGTATCACGGGATTTATCGCTATAACCTGCTTCCTCGCTGCGTACACTTACTTATGGATCTGTCTGGCTGTCCGTCCGTCAGCGAGTATTCTGCATGCACTCAGGCTAAATTGCTTCAAACGATTATGAGTAAGCCTCGATTCCAGGAAATTGGGACGTTAATCTGCAGATAGTGTGCATCTAATTTTAGAATCGCATGTTCGAGCGAGCTCATGTTGTCATGTAACACGAGTTACTAATATCGTTATCATTTTTCCGGGAAACATAGTGATTGATCAACAAGTATCATTTAATATTGGAAATACTGCTCAAGAAACCCATGTCAATTGATGTAGTTGATAGTCCCGAGTCCCGGGCTGTTTAATGAGAGCGTATTGTGAAATTGTTACGTACGTGAGTATTTCCAGGAAGGCTCTAAGCCCAGCTCTTGAGAATATTCAGGAGTGTACGCAAAACCTCGAGTTTCGCATAAGGGCACTTCAATCTCTCCAATCTGATTTGCTTTTTCATCATTTGTATCGTGGAGTTACTCGACTATGGGAACGAGACCAGCCTCTCGTTGCATACTAATAGGGCTCTTCATTCTTTAATAAGACCTTATGGCGTGGACTTATGAATCAAGTCTTCGTTTTAATATACATGCGAGTTCTTTTATAATCTTAATTGTGACGAAGCCATCAAGAACGTGCTCTCAAAACTCGTCACTATGCGTTTCATTTTTTTGCTGATTATGCAATCTGTCACCGAGATTCAAATATGTTGTCCGTCTCGTATACTAATTTCAACCATCTCAAAAATGAAACAGAAACGAGCATATTTGCTTCAGAATTTAAACAACGAAATTGTCGTTGTTATGCGTTAGGATACATTAATTATGTTGGCGAAGTTTTTTTTGAAATATTTTCTAACGGGCCAGGTGCTAACTTCGTCAACGCTTTGTGAATCACCTCCCAATGTATAAATTAAAACTACCAGTGAAATCACTCTGGCTTGTACGTAAATTCAACCATCTCAAAAACAGATTTTTGTTTTTATTGATAAATTGATATTTATTGATTGTTTGTTGATATTTGTTTGATTCTGTAAATCGGTCAGTGATAGGTTTCCCACAACAGGCTTTTGTTCCCAATTTTATAACGTAGTTTCATGTTGCCCCAGTGACTTGAACGATGTTGATTCTGGTATTGGTGTAAACAGCACTAGTTTTGCGTTAGCGTTGAATAAATGTTGTTCTGTAGGCGATTTGACTGGACTCGAGGCTGACCATATTAAGTAATCGTGGCATTGGTAATCACCTTGCTTGCAGGTGAACCAGTTATGAATAGCAATGGGGTTTATTTTATTGCTCAAGCGTTATCGTGGGCAGCTCACACTCTACACTGCTGTGTACTGGATACACGTTATCACGATACGCAGATTCTGGTTTACTATCGCTATTTACGGTATGTTGAACTCTGATGCTCATTCAAGTCTTGATGGGCTGTTGTTTTATCGAGTTTAACTCGCACTCATGAGATTTGATAACGTTCCTCAAATGAAACTGAACTGGCGCAGATGGGAAATACTTCTTCCCGGTAACCGTATTCCACATTTCCCAGTTTTGTGTAGCTCCCAAGAATTTCCCGTTCAGTGGAGTTTCCACCCGTGACTCAATTTAAGAACCATGGCAATACTCGAGTACTCAGTATTGAAAATACCATGGTGAAGTAATACTCCCACGGCAGATGTTGGAACGACTGATTCTTGCATGCATTTGAGTTGAGTGCATTTCCTCATAAACGGGAGTGGTGTTGCCGGAAGCTTTTTGGACACTTATTGAGATACACCACGTGATTCATCATTTCTAAACACGCCTTTCAACGCTGGTGCACTGATCTGTTCTGCAAGGTTACGGGAATATTGAGCATCGTTCGTCACCTCATTTGTTGGCTTGACAATGTTTACGGTTTAAACAAACTCAAAGGGTCAATGATCGACACATATTTGCTGGCAGTGTTGCTGCTAAAAAATCAACACAATAAACAATCTGTTGATATTTTATTGTGGAATCTGATAATTCGCTTGGAATTATGATAAGCGCGATGTCGGACGGATTATCTCGACCTTCAAGTTGAAGTGCGTGTACTCCTAGCTAATTGGCGTAAGGGAGCGTCGAAGTGGTGCGTCTGATCGAGCCTAATTGAATTGTGATCAGTGTGTGCGAGGTTACTCATTTAGCGATCGTGAACAATGACGTTTGAGCAGAAACGTCGCGTGAATGCGTTGGCTTTCGGGTTGTGAGTTGTTGCGTATCTGTGCTCTAATCTGCCACATAATGGTAGTGTAAATAAACATTGGTGGTCTGGTTTATTGAGACGGTGGCTCTCTACACCACTTACATAGCCACACGGTTGTTGTGGCTCATTCATTCGTTGGAGCTGCTGCAGATCGGTTGGTTATTTTCCATTCTGAATAATTTACCAACTCTCAATCTAATATTCATTCATTAGTTTTCAATTTATTCTGCTCACTTTGCTAGGCTTTTAGCTCGTGGTTGTGAATACTTGGCGAGGAAATTTTGGGCTTTTTATAGACGTTTCCATGAGTGCAGATCGTGATGTTACCACTGTTTCTTGAGAACTTGACTGATAAGCGTACGTCGTCAGCATCTCGCTCGATCTCTTGACCTTATCGCTATCTTGTGCTAGTGGTTTGAGGTATAAGCTGTTAGTTTACCGTGAAATTGAGTGTACGAATTTTAACTTGATGATGGAATCTGAAGAAATTCCCAAGAAGGGGTCTCGTGACGACAATCAGGAGCTTGTCGTTCAACAATCACACGTTTACGTGTTCGAAAACATGTACGAACTAGAGTTCTGTTCAGAATCGTTCGACTGTTACTCTTCTGGTTCGTTGCCATAGGGAGAGAGGTGAATTTTTTGCATTTTACATCGAGACAAACCGTGCATTTTTGGCAAGCTGCCTCGCGTGTACCAGGAAGTGCACCATGATGAACTACGCTTGATTGTGTTTTAAAACCGAACTTTTTTCTCTTTCTAGTTCAAAAGAATGCTGAACAAGGAGCTGAGCCATTTCTCAGAGTCTTCCAAGTCTGGAAACCAAATCTCAGAGTACATCTTTAGCACTTTTCTCGGTGAGTTATTTCATATTCACTTATGCGCGTATTCATATAACGGGGTTTTACTGTTTAACGCATATTTATAACCCTGCTTTCCTGGTGGTTCATTTTGCTGGGTGATTTCTGAATAACGTGCCGGCATTTAGCCGCAATTAAGCGTTTGAGGAAAATGCGAGCATCCACGTGTGACCCGAATCCATGGTTCAAAAGCGCAAGGTTGAGCACACGCGTGTGCGTGGTGCACTCGCACGCATAAATGGATTACTCCGAGTTTCTAGGGCACGTACGCATTACTTCATCTGATTAGGCGTATTTCCAGGGATACTCGTTCATGCGATATACAAATTCATAACATCTTGGACAGGTTGACAGGGATGTAACGTTTATCTAGGCTTTTCAGCTCTCGAAGTACAGGCAAATTTATTAATTTATAAATGAGATAAAGGAACATGACTTCAAAGTAGTACGTCTGACTAAATCTGAATCACTCGCAAGACGTTGCGGGAAATAACATGACGATTGAGTAGGAAAATGCATCTTTCGCGACACACTTACGCTCTAATTGATGACTCATTTATGGTATAAATCTCTGAGAATTACTCATGAGTGATTTCAACACGGTTGCGAATGACGACAATCTCAGATTCCGAGCAATTTATTAAATTAATTAACGTATGAGTTTGTTGGTGAGTGTTTAATAGCGGTTTTGAGCACTTCCTGTGTCCTTACTCCACATTCATTGCAACATTCAGATGATTTTTGGCCGTAAGGTCAAGTTTGTTCGGGCTGTCTTGCTGATGGCCCAAATACTCGCGTTTCAAGGAGACTCGGGACAGCTTGCTCAATTACACGCTATTCAGGTCGGGTGAATGGGGAGATGGGTTTTTTCATCTGCGGTTACAAAATACGAGCACACGGAATCACACGATCAAGTTATGTTAGTGCAGATGATATAATAGCGTTCCGTTTTTGTGTTGTAGACAAGCAGCAGGAGCTGGATCTTCCAAGTTTGCGAATCGACGAGGTTGAAGGTCCGTCGACATCAGCGAGCATAATATCTCAGAAGGCTCTCGCTATCGAGGCAAGGAAGCAACGGGAGAAACATGCAAAAGTTGCATCATCCGTTGGGGTTGGGCTCCCAGCAGTATTACAAGCTCCGCAACACCAGGCCCATGGCGTTGTTGAAGGGGCTGCTCCCTCTCAGCAAAAGCCGCAGCACCCCATGTCCCATATCACTGGCGCCAGGAAGCCGCTCGCCAACGTTATCAATCTCTCGGAGCGGATTCCAAAGTTTGCTGTTGACACTCCCTATGAGGACGAACTAGGGGCGCATCTCGATGACGTGGACAAGTGGGGGATGGACATTTTTAAGCTTGATGAGCTGTCCAACTGTAGACCCCTCACCGCTGTCTGCTACGCCGTTTTTCAGGTATGCAGTTAAAAGTTGTTCTACAGTTTTTTAAACGTTATTCTGGTTGATACTGATGTGTTTAATTGCAGGAAAGAGATTTAATGAAGACATTTAAAATCCCGGCCAAAACACTAGTGACATTTTTGATGACTTTAGAGGATAATTATATTCGGGAGGTGCCGTACCACAATAGTTTGCACGCGGCCGATGTTGCGCAGTCCACGCACGTGTTACTCAAGTCGCCCGCTCTTGAGGTGCGTGCATTTTGGTTTACTCCGCTTTATTCTGCTTGTTCTCTGTTGCCACGTGACTAATGAGGAATTTTGTAAACAGTCGGTGTTTACAGGTCTGGAGCAGTTGGCGGCAATATTCGCGGCGGCAGTGCATGACGTTGATCATCCTGGAGTCACGAACCAGTTTCTCGTCAACTCCAGCTCCGAGCTCGCGCTCATGTACAATGACGAGTCGGTGCTCGAGAACCACCACCTGGCTGTCGCGTTCAAGCTGCTTCAAAATGAAGAAATGGACATTCTCACCACGCTTACCAGGAAACAACGCACTACTCTCAGGAAAATGACTATTGATATGGTGCGGTTTCTTCTTCATTTTTTCATGTACCTTTACTGTTACCGTGGTTACTCACGCGTTTGTTTGTCTTAGGTGCTGGCCACCGACATGTCGAAACATATGAGCTTACTTGCTGACCTGAAGACTATGGTGGAGACTAAGAAAGTCGCCGGCTCAGGCGTGCTCCTCCTTGACAACTACACTGATAGGATACAGGTGGGTTTTTGACGCTTTTCCACGTTTTTTAACACGCATTCGTGTGAATAACCTAATTGTGGTTACGCTGATGCAGGTGCTCCAGAACATGGTGCACTGCGCGACTTGAGCAATCCTACAAAACCGCTCGGGCTATACAGGCGCTGGGTGGACAAGATCATGGAGGAGTTTTTCTGCCAGGGAGACAGGGAAAGGGAACAGGGTCTCGACATATCACCCATGTGTGATAGACACAATGCCACGATTGAGAAATCTCAGGTGCGTGCACAACATGCGTGATTATGTTTATTTATAGAGAACAGCAGTTGAATGTTTTTGGTTTCCCGATCAGGTGGTTTCATCGACTACATAGTGCACCCGTTGTGGAGACGTGGCGGACTTGGTGCACCCGGACGCGCAAGACATCCTGGACACGCTGGAGGAGAACCGTGACTGGTACCAGAGCATGATTCCTCCGTCGCCGCCTCCGTCAGCGGGCTCCCCAAGACTCTGAGCAGCACAAAGTTCGACGAGGAGGAATAACACGGCGCAGCTGGTGGAGGAGGAGAGGATGAGTGCGAGAACCAGAGTCGCAGGACAAGATCCAGTTTCATATTACGCTTGAGGAGAACGAGCCAGAACAAATGTGACGATGTGGTTCTCCAGGATCAGGTTCTTCCAGCTCATCTTCAAACTCCTCTGTCATGTTACGGCCTCCTACTAATATGGTTGACAAATCATCATCCTCTTTGCCAAATAACGATACGAGTTACCCCTGCGTGTCTACTAATAATCCTGCCAACACTCGAGTCTGTACTAGTAACGCACCCTCGCCTTGTAGCAGCAGGAGCCTCCGCGCTCCTACTCAACCTTCACCCTCTACCTCTTCCTCGCCAAGCATCTACAGGAGGGTCGTCACCAAAATGAGGAACCTTTGGAAACGGTGACGAAAATATCACAATCACTCATCTTATCGAGTCTCAAGTTTCCTGAAATTATCCGCTATAATGTTTAAGTACCACACATAGTATTGTGGTTTAGCGCAGGCTTCAGGCGTGAACGATCGTGAACGTGCACTTTATTTTTTCATCGTTTCTTGGTTTTTTTTAGCTTCTAATTACGTCTATTTAGTCGCGTCACAAAACGCAGAATATTGAGACCTGATCAAAATTGTACCCTCTAAATCAGCTTATACGTTAGATAACTACTCGGGCTGTTGCTGGCGATACCCGACTCTAGATTTATGTTGCAGCTACATATCGCCCGTGTTTAATAGGGGGTTTGCTCTCAATTCGAATCTGAAATACCCCGGTACTGGACTACCGGGCTCCTCGTCTTACGATTTATCCTTTCTCTAGTCAATTTTATTACGGTTTTTTTTGGGCAGGTTTCCATTGAACTATGTTATCATCATGGCGCGTTATCTTATTACATATCCGTAAGTTTTAGTCCTAAGTTTTAAACATTAGGATAGGGTTTTTAGATACGTAGCTGAATCTTTAATGAATGTGGACGTGTGAACGATACTTACGCGGCTCTTAATTTTACGTGTTTTAAACACTCGCGTGCTATCGAGTGTTCCTATATCTATTCATTAAAACAACCGTTGCGTTTACGTGTGTACTTTTTTCACTTTTTTTCCATACTCATCTCATGCATACTCGTGCGAACATCGGCGGAGCAGGCATAATGGTTGCATAACTGCGCTGGAAATATTTTAAATTTTCTTGTCACTTTGTGATATTCATGCAAAATCAAACTTTTTTCACCATACTAAGGATTTCATCTTAATGCATTTTCATAATATGGCCAAACATCGCCGTAGGTTGCTAAAAATACATGGTTGCACAACGGCGCTATAAATATTAAAAATCGACCTTTTTTAAGAATTTAG
>LJIJ01001125.1:0-56238 GCA_001718145.1 Orchesella cincta
TAGGTATGTACATTTTCGAAAATGTTGCCGCTATTCGCAACATTTTTTAAGCTCCTGTCTAAACGATTTTTAATTTTTAAAATCTGAGAGTGTCATTAGGAAGAGCGTACAATTTTATAAAGGAATAACATGTCTGAGCCAAACTGAGCCATTTTTTTCTGGCTTTTATAATGATTTTTTAAACTTTTGCCATACCCACCCATGTTAAATTATTTAGTGTAATTTAGTACACTACAGTTTCTTCTGTTTAAAAATGTTGCCGAGGTGGGCAACATGTGTACCATTTGCGCAACATTAATAAATGTTGCCGAAATGGGCAACATGTGTAGCATTTGCGCAACATTTTATGTTGCCGAGATGCGCAACATGTTGCCAGGGTAGGGGTAGAATTTGCAACTGCATGTGGGAAGCTGAAAGTGAATGCAAATTGATGTTGTTGAATGGTTGTGGCATAATATGAGCTCCTCTTAGGTTTGCTAAAAATATATACGACTTTCAAATGCTTAAATCTACAAGTTGTATGTTGTCTGGATACAAGAAATCCCTCTTTCAAGTGATAAAACCTCTACATGAGCTACGTTGTCAGTTACTAACAAATTAGCATATAATTTATTCAAGGAGTTTGCATTGTTACGGAATGTTAAGTGTAGTCACTATCAGCCAGCCCCAACCAAATTAAATTGTTTATGGGAATTCCAGTTCTTATTTAGAAATGTGGCGTTTTTTCAAGTCAAACTCATCAATACAGATCCAATTTAGAGGCTGATCTGCGTCACCCGTTTCATGCATTTATTGGTCAGAGACACCTTTGACTTCCTGTACAGTATACACTTAAAGATTGTCCCCCAAATTTGGTCATTCTAATGACATCAGCTTAGCATAAATTGAATGTTATGTATCACCAATATGCTTACAAGCTTGCGGACTACGTGAGTCGCTAGCATTGTCGGGTTTCACATTCAAGGCATTTACCTTCTAAGTAACTCCAGTTTGGTACTTCAGTAATCGCTGTTCGACTTGAGATTCTGGATTATATAACCTATTCTAGAAAGCAGTGACAACTTTGACACAGGTGTAATAGAGCTGCTTTATGTAAATACACTATATGAGAAATATTTTATGTGAGAACTTTCTCCGCTTCGCTAGGTTGTGCCTTACATTATCCTTTTCATGTTACAAAGGGTCTTACATGTCTGAAAGTTACAATTATTTTAATATTTGCAATTTTATTAGGAATACAAGATTTAACCTTAACTTTATTGGCGTAACTCATACTCATGTGTTACAAAAGTCTGTCCAACCCTACGGCATATGATGGATACCTGTAGCACATCAGCAGCACAATAATCCGTCCAGATATGATACAAAAATGATTTCTATGTGATTTTTTACGGAAATGCTCAAGCTTCAGTTACAAGCGTTGTAATTGCAGCTTGCTTACTATTTAAGTCGACGTGACTTTATGTTTAGGCAGACAGTCTATCATCTATATGTAAGCCAATATGTTGAGGACAATTAACAAGTAAACAATCTATTTCTTTATACTTTTATTTGATATTAGAACTCATTTGATTCATAGACATGTTGATATTGATATTATAATATGTCTGCTCATGAGTTTGATACAAAATTTTATAACGTATGGTATTTTTAAAAGTGTACCTAATGTTTTCAAGTAAGCCAATGGAAACAGGATTAGGTGTAATTCCGGGTATATGTAGTTACATATACCCGGAATTACTTTTAACAGCAGCATTCAGTGGGAACTCGTTCACATTGCCCATATCCAGGGTTACATCTTATAATCTAAATAAAGGGAAAAGGCAGTAAATTGTTACATTCTGTTTAGCTAGAAAATTATTTTGTTGAACTAGTATTATAAAACTTACTCTAGCAGACGCTGTTGTGATAATGGCAACAAATGTTGCGATGATTGCCAAGATGTTCATGATGATGTGGGTTGCCTTGTGCTCGAACTGTAGAATTTGTAGTTCCAATAAAAATGCTACTTCGCTGGACGTTGGTTGCTTTAGGAGTAGAGCTGATGATGTTGTTAAATGAAGATGTTTTTTTAAATGTTAAACCAATAATTGTAATATTACAATTTGTAGTGAACAGAAGGACAACCTGGTTAGATAAATGAATTACTTTTAACACCACCTACTACAGTTTTTAAAAAATCTGGCAGTGCCCCAAAGAAAAGCACATAAGCACCAAAGGAGTTGAACTGATAGCAACGAGGAACACGGGACAGACGCTAATAAATGACGATCAGGAACAAGCAATTTTAAATTTGATAGCCTGTGGTGTGATGCCAAAGCAAAGCTTAATTCGTATGTTTAATGAAGGTTGATAGCACACGAATAAGAAGATCCACGGCTGTTACAAATCACCCATTATAATTAAATTACCAAAACCAAGCTGCTAAAACATATTGGTAGGAATGAACTGAGTTTTTTCATTGCAAGAAAATTAAGCACCAATCTGGTTGAACTAATCTTTGAGTTAAGAAAATGTAATGACGTTAAACGTATCATCATTAATTAGCACTCTACTTTGTGCCATTGCACTGGCTGCTCAATGACGTGGTAAAAGACGTAAACGAAGACGATTCAACTATTCTGCCTTAATTGCCTAAGTTCATGATACGGTACATTATATGTTGTTGCACTAAATATGGAATGGAATTTCGCACAAACAAGTAAAAACTGAGGAAAGCTGGAATCCTGAAGAAACGACTATGGACACAATTTGGGAATAACCAGCAACCAATCATTAGAATGGACGGCTACGGCAATATGAAAAAGTTGGTGACAATATTTTCTGATTTCACAGTATTATGAATATCAAGTTCATCCACATCTTCAATTATTTGTGCGATGCGATTCATCGTCACCGGCAGCACTGGCAGCGACATTCTTATGCCAAAAAAGTGCAAATGGGAAACTGTGCTTGACATCGTGAAAGCCAATGATATTGCTATTGATGAATTTGCACCTGACATATTGTTGCGTGAATTGATTTATGCAGCCAAGAGTCACTTACTACGTCGCAAACCAATTGAAGATGTGCTTCCACTCTTCGGAAAGGAGAAAGTTTGACCTAGTTCTGTGTCTCATATTTACTGAATATATAGCTTTGCGTGTTGTTAAAAATTAGAAGTATTCCATTTTTCTACATAATCTAATCCGTGAATAATTTCTTCATGTTATATTCCGTGCAGAGATACTCAGATGATGGGAAACTACAATCGTAAAAGTTCACCCTTGGAATGCAAATAGCATGTACAAACGTTATAGCAAGGTCACAGGTGAATTTATGTAGAACATTGTGATTTACGCAGTGACATACAAAGTATAGGTATCCTTCACTTGTAGTCGAGCTATTAGTAGGCAATATTTAGGTACCTTTCACTCTTTGAAACATGTACTAAAAGAATTAGTTCCTTGCGTATTTGACGTGGTTTTACAGTTCAAGGTCGCCTTTATTTCTCCGGGTATAAAAGAACTACACAAAACCAGAAGTTCATCATTTGCCGGTTCTCCGTTGGTGAATTAACTTCAAACTCGATAGCTTTCTTTCAAACTTTTTGAAAAACTCTTTGAATCTAGTTTCATTTCTCTCCAAGTTTCCGAAAGTTTTCTTTCAAAGTTTCTAAACGTTTCCGCTAAAGACTCCTCTAACTTGAGTTTCATTGCTCTGAAGTTCCCGAACGTTTCCAGTCAAAGTTCTCGTAAGTTTTCATTTCAACCTCTCTCTGACTAGAACCTGATTATTCTCAAGTGTTCATATAGTTTCAGCTAAACTACTTTTTGGATTTGTTTTCATTTCTATCTACAATTTCTTACATTTCCTAGTTTCCGACCAAAATGAGTCGCCGCTCAAAGTTTAACTTGAGAAACCTCGTCCTTGGGGAACAATAAAAACCACCAATAAAGTGAAGAAAATAGAAGCTCCCAATACACCTGCCATGGATGAAAGGAATATTCCAAACACAAACAACACTACTGAAGCTCCAGCCATAAAGTAAATAAAATCACAAAATTCTTCCTCTAACTTTCCTAATGGATTTAGTAATCTAATGTGTCCTACTTGATTTTTTTTATGTTTTCAGGAACGACTTGGGAACTCAAGATGCTGCCCAGAAGAGTGAAGTCCCCAAACTACCGCAGACAAGCTCAGCTCAAGTTTCTGAAGAGCAGAAAGTCGTTGTTGAACATTCTGAACACGGAATGGAAGCTGCTCAACAACCTTCACTTCAGGAAGCAGCAGCAAACACAAAACCCGAAGAAACTGATGTACTCGATCCAATCAAGTACGTAAAGTAATAAATGATTCATGCGTCCATCTCAATGTTTCTTTTAATCGGACTAACACGTGGTTAACTTGTATTTTTTTTAGAAAATTCACGCAAAGGAGACTTCCGTATGAAATTCCTAATCCGGTCGATGCAGTCAACTCAGGCACAATTTCAGCACCTGTCGATGCAGCCACTCCTGAAGCAGAAAGTGAAACTACTCACGCTACAGTGAAAGTCAAAGGGAAGACAGATATCGAAAAGGTTGCTGATGTTGTAAACGAGAAGTAAGCAAGTTTTCATGAATGATGTTACTTGTAAATGTTACGAACAATCTAATGTTTTAATTTTAAATATTATTTTATCTTCAGAAGGGATGGAGAGCGCCAACGGTCTCACGGGACAGGTGAGGTATGTGCTCCAGTAGCGGAAACCTTACAATTAGTATTTGAAAAGCAGAAAGACGCTGCAAGAAATTTTGAGCTCCGTGAGAAATCAAGCCAGCCATTTGAGGATGAAGCAGCAGCCCCGGAAGAAGTTGACGAAGAGGAGCAGATAAAGTACGTAAAACAACATCTAACGTTTCGATATTACTTCTTTAAAGCAGCCTTGCAAAGCTTCATTTCTTGTATTTTTCAGAAACCGTGTGGCCCAGCGTCGAATATTTCCTACCTCTGGCAATCCAATATTCTCAAGTGATATTGACGAATGGACTTCTGCACACATGGCCAGTATTCTGGAGATGATGGTATGCTTGAACTGCAATAACATTCCGTCTCCAAATCGCCTCTTCCAGTGTCCACGAGGTCATCTCTACTGCTATGACTGTGGGGTGAAACGTTTCACCAAGAATGACATGGGTGACATCAGTTCAGGCACTTGCAAACAAGAGATGGAAGAAGAACATAGCAGCACTGGATCCGGATCTACTCGAGGGATTGGATATGACTTAATTCATCCCAATTTTCAGTTGGCTGAAGGGGAAGTCGAGGAGCTTAGCAAGGACGATCAAACTGGCAAGGCCAAGTGCTGCCTCCGTATTCGAAAGAGCAAGGGGTCCTCTATACCAAGTCATGTTCAACAACACCATGTGGCCTTGCCCTTTTGCCAAATTTGGATGCAAAGAGATACTCTTTGGCAGGGATATTGCCGACCACGTCACACCTTGCATGAAGAAACTCGCATTATTGTAAATATGAAGCAGGATTACTGCAATTTTTATTAATTTTTTTGGTTGTCTTAGTTTATAAATTGAGCAACTTTTGTAATGCTTTGTCGAACTATGAATAGGATCCAAAGCAAATGGTGTTAGATGTTTTCGAAGTTGCCTCAGTTACATTTAGCATTCAGTTAAATTTACGTAGTTTTTAGAACGAATAGGTAGGGTTTGTACTTTGTACTCGTATACTTTCCTTTTCAGTTAGGTTTTTTCTCTTTAACGAGTGAATTACATGAATTTCGTAATTGGGTAATAAATTTTGGTTCAGGGTTTAGATTACTAACTTTTGACATTAGCTGGATTATTTTTCCCATAATGATTTTTTAATTACTCTCATAATAAGTTGCCCACTACCACATTGATTCCGTGTTTTAACAAGCGTGATCAGTTTTCATACGTAAATGTACATACATTCATAATCTACGTATGCAAAAACTGTCAATCTTCATTGATCCTGAGTAGAATTTCATGCACAATATTACAGACTTGGTGTCTATACTGATAGTTGTAGGTGAGGGCAGTAACATAATAACCCTCACCCATCGGGTAAAGTAACGTCTGACAACGGTAATGTCATGTAAATTTCATATGTTCGTATATAAATCACCTACGCTTTCATACTGATATTCAACACACTTTATATGGTGAAAAAATCATAGAAAAATCACCAATATAAATGAAATACGTAACACTCAGGTAAAATATAGTATTTAACTGGTACCTGCGTAGGAAAATCGTATCTAAAACTATTTTTATAATCATAGCAAACGAAATTTACTCATTCTCCATGTTTGTTGCTAGCATAATACCCACAATCGTCATGTTGCGGTCTACATTCCAGTTTGTTCTCTTTGTCGTAATACAATCGTTACGTGGTCGATGCTTAATTCTATGCAAATTAGCTTGAGCTAGTTGAGTTATGAGGTCGTCCAATTCTGAAAAGTACCTCAAATTTATTTCTAAATTGTTGTTTCATTTTGAATATAAATCAGGTCAAGTCTTGCTTTAAAAGGACTGATGAAACTGAATTAGATACTCATTTTCACTTTGTTTGTCAAGAAGTTTAGAGCTGCTGAACTAGAGCTCTATTTCTGTTCCTTTTGACAGCATTTCAATAAACAATCTGCTAAACGGAAAAAGGTGTGTAAAAACATTTTTTCAAATCAAGGCCTACTTCATTTTGGTTGCAAATCTAAGTCCTTTTAAATTTTGTTACATTTTCTAGGCAATCAAAATGCAAAGACCAGGAGCCAGAGGAAGCTCACCGCAACCTCAAAATGAGACCCATGATGGGAAATGCAGAAGCTCAAAACGGATTGGCAAGAAACTAAATGGAAGCCTTTTGAAATTTCTGAAAGTGGATGAAGAAAGCGGATCATGTGAAGTGGAGCAAAGTTGGACCTTCACCCCGCCGAAGACTGCCAATTCGACTCAAAGAAACCGTCACATTGTCAACAACTTTATATTCAAACCAGCTCTTAAGGCAAGCTTACCTAATCACCATATCAAACCTTTTAGTGATTATTAATTTAAACTAATAATAAAGTTTCACTATTGCAGGTGTGCTGGCGTCAATATTCTGACCAGCTGAAAAATTCAGTAGAAGTTCTGACTCTACGGAACGCTTCTGCTCTGTTCAACGATGCTGATGCTCTACCAGAAACTCGCAAACTTTCGGCCCTATGGAGTCTTGTAAGTATTACTTTTGATAATCTTAAACACATTTGAAAGTTTTCACATTGATTTAACCCACCATTTGTTTTTGATTTCTTGTTTTGAAGGCAATTCCGATTGTAATGCAACGAGGCACATTGAGCAACGATGGGACGTTAGCATGCAGAACTGCAAATAAGGAAGTGAAAGCCGCAGTAGACGACGCACTTATCATCATTCAACCTACCTGGATGACCAACGCTACAGATTTTACTGTCCACTGTCGACAGCATTCAGGGTTTTCTGAACCCTTTGACGGGACTTCAGGAAATCCCTTCATTTCCACTGCAGTGTCACGTGCGTGCATCCGACGCAGCCTGCTTCGAAAGATCGCTGGAGCTGTTCACCAAATATGGACATTTTTGCACACTCTGAATTTTGGAATGGATATTACACAACCCGTTTCAGTACTGATCAACGTCTTTTCAACTGTTGACTCCGAGCGTAAAATCGTTGAGTATTGGTCTCCGGATTTCCGTGAACGGGATCCGGCTTGATGTTCGGATGATTCGCCGTGAACGATGCCTGCGCTCCCTGCTCTTAAATTCCCTTACTATGCTGGAAGTTTATATAATATCTGATGAAATTTGTTTTCCAAGTGGTTCGCTGCAAGATCTGATGCAGGGTTATGGATGGCGTGTTACCCGTTTTTTTGCGATCACCACTTGTTCAATCAAATGCGTCGGGTGCCTTTTGTCAACCTCCGCCACTTAGAACTATCTCACTTCAATAGCTCCGTGCCAGGCTATCGATCAATCTTTCACATTAGAGAATTCAGATTGGACAGCTTGTATCTGAGCGGAAATGAGATCGTGTATAACCCCAATACAGTTTTATTACTCAACCGCGTTAAAGGAACCCTAAAAGAGCTACGGATGGACTACTTGAGAGAGAATGGACTGCCTCAACTGGACTCGGAGATTCTGCAGACATTTCAAAGCTCAAGCGATTGACACTTTGCACATCTTCATTAACAATAATGGGCGGCTGGTATGCTTCAGACGCCAATTCGTCAACCTGGAGTACTTACGCTTTGAGTCCCGAGACCAAGCTCGCATTCCCAATGAAGCTGTTGTCACCGCGGCAATGTGGAACAGAGTTTTCGGCTATTTTCACAAACTACAAACAATCACTTGGGTTGTTCGTCGAGGAGAGTTAGTGTTCAAGCGTGAATAACTTCCGAATGCAATGTAAACACTGTTTTCATTGATTTAAATAGTAAAGCTGCGCTGATGTGGTTGTAATTGGTAGCTTGTAAATTATAAATGTAATTGTTTATATACTTTTTAGATTACTTTGGTTTGATAGGATTCCATTCTTAATGTACTGTATTCGATTCTATAATTATCTAGTACTACTAAATGGATTGTTAGTTGAAAGTGAGCTAGTATTATGAAAACTTGTACAGTAGAGGAACATGTTATTACCCCGCCTCAACCTAAATCCTTTCTTGATTGCCACTAATATTGAGAAAATATTAAATGAACTTTGACTAAATATAACTAAACTAGTGTTGTCATTCATTAAAAATCAATGCTACTGATCTTGCATAATTTTTTTTGCATACAGAAAGGTATGGGACATGGGGCGAATTACGCTTGCTTGACACTGTCATTTTCTAAAAACTATCAGATTGGAGAGAAGTATTGCATAAGCAAAAAATATCGTATCATATCGGCGCGAGGCCATTAACTTTGCTACATAATATGAAAAATCATTGAGCCCCCTACACTACGAATCCAGTAATACTCGTGCGGTTGTTGTGAGGCATTTTTGAATTGACCCAGTCATCCGGAGCAATTTAGGAATCTAAGTGAGGAGATTTAAGTTAACATTTTATCGCTATCCCACCACATTCAAGCAATCGACAATTTACCCGTGTAAACTAGTAATGACCGAAAGACTAATTAACAAACCAAGATGGAGAAGACTTCACGAGGTTTTGCAGCTTATTCATTGCTTGCTCACATTATGAAATATGAAGGCATGAATGTTTTAGCAGCGAAAAAGAAAAGACAAATTTTGTAAAACCTCAGAAAAAGTAGTCACCCTCGCTGGGTTTCCTTGAGAGGCGGAAACAAAGAAATAAGTAATCGCTTGAGTCTGTCCGCATCCCGTATAAAGAAATGCGTGCGACTCCTCGTCTAAATTTCTGTTTAAATTACCACACTATACCCTATATCCGCTTTGATTGTTTCTGCTTGGAAATGGACGCAAGTCACTTACGCATATTTTTATGCATCATCTGAAAAAAATTATCTGCCATCAATGAAGACTGCTATCGTCGGCTGTCTTACCGCAATAGTTTCCGAATGCGTTATTGTAACAGAGGGTTGAAACTTACAGGTGTATTCAACTTTTTGCCCTGAACTTTGTGACGAACACATATATATATATATGCTCCAGTTCGTATATCCCAGTCACAATGTTATTGCTAGTCATTTAGGGAGAAAATCCTTGACTCCAAGTTAAGCACTCATTCATACCGCATAGCTCCTTTTGATCAATTAAAATCCCTTAAACATTTAAGTTTCCTTATTTTCATCAACTTCAGTATCAGCCAGTGAGAGCAAGCAGAAAAACTTGTCTAAGCGTAACATTTAATATTCAACTGTTTGTAAAAAAAAATAAAGTCAACCTGTTCACCGCTTAAAAGTTTACCAATTAATGACTTACTCCAGTTTGTTTCCTGTTTACAAGTCTCTTTTTTGAAAATCCGAAACTAATTTTTGTATACAATATTGTAGTATGACTAGCTGTTACTTCTTTGATGTTTAATTTAATTCTCGATTGATAAATAATACATGCAAGACAACCAAATTTATTTCAGTAGAATCCGTGTCATTCATTTCTTTGCAGTCTTTACATTCTATAACCCTTGGTCTCCTATTTCATTGTATGCATATTATGGCTATTGTAAACTGAGGACAACACACACCAGTTCAACACAACTTCAAAAATTATTCCATCTAGGATGGCATTACAATACCACAAAATGGTTTGTCATTCGCCTGGTCACTATCCGACTGCACCTTTGTTTATTCGTAACATACAACGAGCTACGTGTTTTCAAAATTTACTCAACACGGCCAATGCTGTTACAATGTCAAAAAATGCCCATGCCTCATTTTCATTTTACGGATACTAATGTATGCAATCGTTCAAAATATCCTATAATGCAGTCTTTATACCCTTCGTTTACATAAATCCAAATCTCTGAGCTGCTTGTTATGAATATTTTGACGAGAAGGGGTGGTGCAGTGGTATGGCTATCTATCTAAATCTCTGTAACGTGCCCCAGTCGTAGGTTCGATACCTACTCTCGTCAAACATTAATGTGGTACGATTGGAGTTTTTCCCATAAAGCTTGCAGCTTAGCCAGCGTTATCTGATATCTGTAGCGCAAGTATGCGTTTCCTCCAATGCCGGCCATGATGATCTCTATGGAACCTTGCGTAATGGCTAAATATAGAGTAAAGTCTGTCGGTCAACTAGCGCTGTTCCCTTTACACTGATTCCTAGTTAGAGGCCCAAATCCTTACCTAAACCTATCCTTAACCTTAACAGAAAGTCCTTTCTCTAGTATCCTTCAAGGGATAATTTCCTACTTAGTAGGGCCCCTTGTCGTACTTACCTAAAAAAAAATTGTAGAAATCCTAATACAATACGTCAGTTCCACATTTATCTTGCATAGAAAGGAAGTGAAACATAATGTACGGCTAATTAGGTCTTCATGAAAGAGAAAATATGCATAGCACAAGGTCAAAATGACGTTGTAAACGTCTATGTAAGTTTGTAGCTTGCAAAGCGGGTCGGTAAAGCCGGATTTGTATTGGTAACATTCAACATTCGCCACCGCAAATGTAGATCAGATCCCAGTATAAATAGCCAGGAAAATGGCTTCCAGCATTCATTACCGATTCGCTCATCAGACTGCGAGGTTGAAAGACAGAGTCATTGTCAGAAAGTTAAGCTCAATAGTTGTTCATAAACTTACGGACCTTTGACATTCCTGTCATCATTCATTCCGTTTTTCAGACACGAAGGATAAACAACAAATTTTCGGTATGTGTCGTTGTATGATATTAACTTTGAATTTTGAAAATTAGACAATTGTGCTGATAGTGTAACTTGAAACTTTGTTCAACAGGTTGGAAAATGGCTGCCCAAAGCATTTCTTTACCTTTAGACACTGGGCTAGGTCAGCACGGATATTCGTGTTAGTTGCAAAACGCATGAAAACTGACAAGTTTCGACATTTGCTACGAGTTGGCAAGCTTTGCGCCCAAACCTGCGCAGGACCGTTCATCTTTGAGTTTGGTTGCCTCGAAGGACACTTTCTTTACTTTCTCCCCTGCCAGAAACATGTCCCAGCTTGCTCAAGAGGAAGCCACACCGTCTCAAAAGTCTTGAGCCAAGCACATCTGGAACCCCTTTCATCTATCCAAGGTACAATTGAAATTGAGAACGTTGTTAAGTTTTTTATACTTAAAATTAGCTTATTTCCAAGCATTTTTTATTCCAGTGCAAAATTTGGAGTCATAGTAAGATCGGAGAACAAGCCACCCGTTCTCTTTTTTGGACTCTGCGATTGTCTGTACTGTAAACGCTCCACGGATACAGACCAGCTCAGGCTCACGTCTTGCAATGTATGGTTTCAGCTTACTTTCGGAGCTTCCTCAATCGTAGTGAAGAGATCCTGTAAGTCACAATATTTCTATTAGCAGTGACAGTGTCAGTTAACTTTGGATTGAGTATAACACACTTATTTACGCAATTCATTTTATAGTTCGCCCAACTTGCAAGGAGGAGTACAATATGGGATTGCCGTTAGCAAAGAATTTGAAAAATGTGCTCTACTTTACGACGGGTTGGAGCAGTGGCTCTACCATGCGAGACTTTATAGCGGTAATAATATTTATTATTCGCGAAATCCCAATTCATCAACCGTATGTAACTTGTTTTTTTTCGTGCTCGCTTCCAATATGTTTAGCATCTTCGATCCGTTCGGGTTCCAGGGGCAAATGAGGCTGCGGACATCACGACGACCATAAAATTGAAGAGTACTGCTGCACCCGATCCCGATTTTGACGATAACCACAACACTTTAGAGAATATGCTACAAAGGCCTGCGTTTGCTGATATTACATTGATATCTAGTTATGATGGCATAAAATACAAGTGTCATAGAAGCGTCCTCAGTGGTAAATTAACAGTTATTTAGTTTTGCCTTTTTTTCCTTTTAAAAGTCAAGTTCCTCATTTTGAGTTTATATTGGCATGGCGTTTAGCTCAGAGCGAGGAGTTAAAACGGATTATCTTACGGAAGGATTCGAAGATGGAGCCAGCGGAATCAAGGAACAGGCTTACACTTTCCGAAAACGGACCGACAATTTGGGCGTTTCTACAGTGGATGTATTGCAAATCGGAATCGCGTATCTCGTCTACATTTGAAGTAGCGTCTGGATTACTCAGACTTGGTCATGAATACCACTTACCCAAGTTGGTTGCCACTGCCGCCCAAGTGCTTACTCAAAAGGTGAAAGACGACACTCCCGATTGGAACATCCCAACAGCCCTGTGGAACTTTTACAAGTTTGTCCGACTTGTGGATAAAATGGACGTGGTGGTTCGGTTGAAAATGGAAATTGTGAAGAGACTCGCTATGTAAGATTATCTGCTTATGCATTGTGACTTGTGTGCCTACTAATTTTCGACATGGTTTACGACTTATCTTTTGTTTTTTCAGAAACTTGGCAAAACACAAGTTGGAAAACATGCGGTCCGATGGAACGGAAGAAATAAATGCCCTGAACGGAGGTGAACCAGTTGATCCAGCGGTTGCAAGCCACTTCATCGTGGACGTTGTAGGTTTAGGAAAGTTTTAACTATGGAACTTTTCTTCGATGGCTGGCACAATACAATAAATTTTGTACAATATGTTAGAGCTTCAGTTGTTTGTACATAGTAATAACGACTTGTACTTTTAGTTAGAAAATGTCTGGGTTATAGCAACCTATCGAATGGTCGGTTGAGGAGTTGACAGTTTTGAATCCGGATGTAGTTGAGTTTTTTATAATTGAAATTTTATATCGGATACATATTTTTAGAGTGGACTGAGTCGGGTGTTTCGTTTCCGATATATACAAATATAATGGGTTTAAATTGAGCAGTAGGATAAATACAAATGATATATTGACATTTTATGTGCCATGTAGGAATACTTAGAGATTGGTTGTTAAGTTGATAAATAAATTGTTCCCTGTCACAGCACACTCGAATATTATGAATTCAGTTTTAATGTTTCCCATTTTTGCAGTAATTTAACAGGGTGTCGTTTCTCAGTTTTTATACCAAGCCAACTACGTTAATCAACAGATCATCACCTTTGTAACTAGTCATCACTTCATATGAGTTTGAATGTGTGCAGTATAGTGCTTGTCAAATAGAAGCGCTACAACTTACCGTATTCAAATTGCTCCCATAGTCGCTTCCTTTTGCAGAACAAGTTCTATGATTTTGGGTGGATTAACCAAGTTCAAATGAACTTTTCATCCCACTCTCTTTATGAACCAACGTTTCCACTTTTCATCACTGCCCAGTTGTATGTAAGACTAGAGAAAATATTACTAGACTCGAATAAAGTTAGTGCATCAAACGATTTTTACAAAGCTCGAGTAGTTTTTAAGTACAACTTAAACATTCGCATTTCTGATGGTGGAAATGAAGACAAGTTCATGGACTACTTTAGGGAGAAAAATGTAAACAAAGTTGTGAGAATAATTGCCACTCAGAAGCTGCTCATGAATCCTCTCACGTTCCCCCACATTCTGAGCTTGTTTGACGATGGGTTGGTGATTGTAAATGAAAACTACTTGTGTCAAGCATTTCATCAAAAATGTGAGGATATTGGGATCTCATTTACTCACACACTTCGTGTGTGAGTGAGATACTTGCCACAGACTTTCTCCCAGTTTATTAGAAAAGTGGTTGAAATTGGTATTTTTCACCGGTTTGACAACTTAAAGCATCTGCGAGCTAGCAAAAGCTATGCGTTTCAGATTCGAAAAGTCGGTTCAGTCATAACTCCGTCAGCAATGAGTTTGAATTCACCTGTTGGTGTAGGGTGCTTGCTCCATGTTGTAATTGCTGCTTGGTTACTCATGTTTACCTGCTTTAAAAAGGGAGTTAACTTGCTTAGGTTCTGGGATAAACCATGTAGAAATGTAAAGTGTTAACTTCTGTAAATTCATATCATACATAACTGTATTAAATACTCTTGATTCTACGTATTACTGCACCGAAATGAGCATTATCAATGTAAGTTTGTTCGTTCGTACACGCAACTTCATTGTCATACCTTCCACGACGTTAATGTATTGGAAACGTACAGTATGGGTATCGTACTGGATGGGTGCGTGGCCAGAGATGGATACCATTTCTCTCAAGATAACACTTTTTCAGGCAGCATTTGCAATTGCTAACTAACCTCTACTCTAAACTTGATATTTGGATAATGAGTTCAGTTCAGTCATCAAGCAATCAACCACTGAAAATAAAATGTATTACAAACGAACTTCTTATTTATTAAAAAAATTAGCCAAAAGGGGTACATAAAATTTAAGTAAAACTGATGTACAAAGTTAACTAGTAAAATCAACCATCCAAACATTTATAAACACAGTGTCAGAAAAAGACAACTACTTAACGCTATAAGTCACAACTTTATAAAATACATTTCAAAACGCTTAAAAATTAACTTGTATCATTTTCATGCACGGGTAGCCAGCTACCACACCATCACAACAAATAAAATGTAACAAAACAGCATTACAACAAAAAAATAGTACATTTTAGTTCAAAAGCCAATTTTCTCTCGTCCAGAAGAAATACAGTGTCAATCGTCAGTTTCTAAACAAAAGGGAGTAAACCAGCAGCGATTAGGATGTTTTCTTATATAGCAAATTATGAACGAATTTTTGTAAACTAATAATCATTTACCCATTGGGTCCTGCTCTTCCTCCACTTCACGCTTCAAAATAGGTAGTATTCCATCAGTATCATCCTCTTGCTGCGTCTCTACAGAAGTGCCCGATTCCGAACCTACTTCCTCCTCTTGAGTTCGCTTATCTTCCTTGCAAACTTTGGTCTTCTTTGGACTCGTTTGAGTCGCCATCTCAGCCACGTTGGTTTGTGGCGTGATAGGGAAAAGAATCGGAGGTTGTTCATACTTGGGATTCTTTTTCTTCAATCGCTTCACCTTCAGCACCTCCACATCCTCATAGGACGACGGAGCACTTGAAATTCTCTTTTTATCTATCTTAGCCTTCCTTTTGTGCGACTTTACATGGAGTGTGAGGCTGTTTTTGCGAGGAAAAGATCGCTGGCAAATGTGGCACTCATGATGGTTACCGTGTTGTGTAGGAAACCCACGAACAGTTTTCTTCCCAACAACAACTCCGGTAGCTCGATTTTTGCTTGAGAAATGGCTCAGTCTTTGATGGTTCTTTTGGGATGTCGACTTGTCAGTTTTCTCAAGGAAGGCGTAATACGCTCCTTTTTCTCCAGCTTCGAGAGCAGCCCTCCGCTCCTCGTCGTTTTTGTGGGAGAACTTGTGACGGAGAAGGTTTGTGTTGGAAGCAGAATTGAATTTCATAGGCGGTGGGCAAATGTCGCATTCTTGGGAAGGAATCCCCGTGGTCGGGATGAGTCGTTTTGTGCTCCTGGAAAGATTCTTGGGTGCTGAAAGTCTCGGCGCAGAAGTCGCATTCAAAAATAATAGGGGGTGGTGCAGGCTTGCTTTCCTTTTCATCGTTGTCCTCATCTGCAAAAATACAAACGAACGTCTTTCTTTAAATATTCCCAAATTGTAAGTATTACTATTAAAAAGAAGAAATAACTGCCCACCTTTCTGTGTATGAATATAATTAATATGCGCCTTCATCCTGAGATACGGGGTATTCCCCTTCATGTAGATTTTAGTAATGGGAATGGTGAAGCTACATAAATTGCATTGCAGAAATTCCTTCTTTGCTGGATTTTCACATCTGATGATCTCAACGCCTTCGAACAACTGCCTTCTCTTCCGCACCGCCAAAAGTAAAATATCTTCATCCTCCGACTCCCATTCGAAACCATCCTGATCAACTTGAGGAGCAGCAGCCCTATGGAAATCATTCCCAACAAAATCAAGAAAAGTCATGTGAATTATTGCATTTGTTGCTACAAAAAATTTAAAGGGCAACTTTAAAAAACTTACGCTGCTTCCGTCTTTATATTTTTTAGTATTTCAGGATCAATTGGCGTCAGCACAACTGACGGTATCAAATTGGCGCTAGAGAAAGCTTCAGATCGTGTTCTCCTGACACAATCACCTCCAACGACAGTTGGAGTTCCTGTTTTGGAAGTGGAGGGCAACTGTTTCTTCGAAGACTTCTTAGAGTTTGTCTCCTTATTGGAATTGATCTTGGTAGCTGTTGAAACTAAAGACGAGTCTGCGACTTTAGTCAACGGTGGTCTGGTTTTGGATGAAGGCCCAGCTCTGTTTTCATCGTCTGCTCGAGAAGTTCGTATCATAGTCTTGGGAACTTCAGGGACGGTATTTTTCTTTTGATTAAGAGCTAGTTTGGAGTTATTAATTCTGAAGCTCGAGCAACAACTCCAGCATCACTTAAGCTGTCCTGCTGTTGGGAAAGATTCTCTGGACAAGCCTCACGATAAGCTTAAAGAATGAAAAACAAGTCGGTTAAAATATTATACAGTTATTCAGCATCATTTTTGTTTCAAGATTTCATTACCTTCTAAAATCATTTCCCTGAGTCTCGTGAACTTTCTAGCCTCGGCCTCAAGAACAAGAGGATGATTAGGCCTCTTGATTTTCGACTTGGTCGTCTCTCCACCACCACCTTTCTCTGGATCTCTTCTACAGTCGACAGCATCATCAGTTGTATTTGTTTGAGCTCTTGCTTCAACTCCCACAGCTTGTCCACATTTTGCCAACACCCATTGCAAAATGGAAACATGTCTTTTGAACAGACGTCTGGAATCTCTTTCATGTTGAGATTCAGCTCATTGCAGAGATTCTTCAGCCGTTTATTTCGGTTGGCTTTCACCTCATCTCCTTCAAGCTCCGGTAAAACCCGTTGAAACATGAGTTTACAGCAAAACAGGCATGTTATCTTGATGTTGCGGGAGAAGGATTCACTTGGTTTGTGGACGGATCTCAGTTGCTGGTTTTGCAGCATCACTTGTCGCTGAATTGTTCCAGACGTCGGTGAGTGCAGACGACAACGTTGCCAGTGTTGGTGGAACTTGTAGATTCGAAACAGGAACTAATACCGTAGAGTCACTACCAGTACTTCTTGAGGTGGGTGGTGTGGGTACCATGCTCCCCTTTAAAAATGGGCGTTGACTCACAGAATTACCAGCATTTTCATTTGGATTTTTAACAACTCCCTTCTTCATTGTAGTTTTTCGTAAAACACTTAAAGTTTTATAATTTCCTAATAAATCTGCTGTAAATTATACTCTTGATAAAATAACGTCGCGTTCTGGAATATTTAAAAAACGAAATATATGTTTATTGACAACACAATGTTTTTCCTAACGAGATACTCACACGGAATATTGAACACTGAAAGGATAAAACGAAAAAAGGTTGCAATGGAAGAACAAGAATTAGATCCTCTCAGCTCTCCAAAATTAAAGCTGACTCAGAGTACCTAAAAATGTTTAGATTGTATGCTTTTCTTGCAACCAAGTATAAGTGTATGGATCTGATTTTTTAAGCAACCTTTGTGATCATTGCATGTGAATGGGATGATATACAAACATTCAGTGGTTCCAGCTTCTTGCTGACAATATTTATGTCTTGACTTTTCCATGCATTTAAATTGAGAGTCTGAATATGTCGTTTATGAAAGGGAGGAAGATAATCACTATGATAATAAAGAAGCTGAGCTGAGAACTGTACTCTTGTTCACATTGTCACTCTGAGATGGTTTTGATAAATAGTAAAAATAAATGTTGTAGACATTAGACCATCTGCATCATGCAAGTCTCTCCCACATCTTACGAGTGTGCATTTTAGATGGCGAGATGACTCTATAAAACTCTCGACCAGACGAATCAGCTATGGTGCCATCTCTTTTGTCTGCAAAAGCAAGTTAAGTAGGTGTGACCTAAAACTCACCTTTAAAAAGTGTACGCTAAGAAACAAAAGCCCTAAAAAGAAGCGAAGAAAACTCAAAAGAAAAGGTGCCGATGCATTAGACGTACGTGACATGCAGAAATTGTTCTCTTATACATATTTCTGGCTAACGAAAGAGCCTTTTAGCCTTCAGTAGTTTTGGACAGCCCGCATTTGGTTGGGTTCCTGTTGTCTTTTTCATATTTGGACATTCAAATCAGAGTACCTGACACAACTCACCGTGCAATGTTTAATGCATGCTTCTTACTTTTTACGAAAGTCATTGTTCTGCATGGCGCATAAAAACTACATTGCTCATCTCAAATTAGATGGTAGTTGGCTGCAGTTGACTAATTGGGATGGTTGTTTGGATGTCAGTGGAATAAACATCGTTTTTCTGTAAAAAGAAAACTCGTTTTACAATTATCGTTTCCCTAATGACCCTAATACGTTCGTGAAGCAAATATATATAGTAAACAATATTTTAAGCGCGCGTACTGAAAATAGGTTCCGGGAAGGAAGGAGCCTACATCAACTACTATTTCCGGACGGGGAAACCCTTGTATAATGAATCCTGAAAACAAGCAACAGGAGAAAGCTAAACCGGAGGTCAAAAGCTCGAATGTGCAACCTCAACATGAAGGTAATTCTAGCTATTTATGCTAAGGGACAAATTACCCCAAATCAACCAAAATGATCAACCATAAGAAACTTTAGTTCCCAGGCAATTGCACGCAAGGGTCAAAATGAACAGGCTCAACTTTTCCACGTGTTTTTTGAGGGACTCAACTTGAAACCGACTTACAAAAAACGAAGAGAACCGGGAACTATGTGATGGCAATGTGGCATGGCAGCTGTGGAGCACAACACTCTCAACAATTTTGGATTATAATTAAATGGCGTTTGTTCAAGATATGTTTCCTTCAACAATTTAACTAATGTATTCGCTGCAAAAGTGAAATGCTTTTGCTGCTGATTAAAATTAAAATACACGTCATGATATGATGTGAAAATTTAAAGTGTGTATTGTACAACTACTGATTACTAGGACATAGGAATAAACAATATGAGCCTTTGCAGAATACTTACATATAAAAAAAACTACATTATACGTGAACTTTTACACGAGAAACAAATTAGCACAATACTACTCTGACTATCTTTAGCGAGATTTTATTAGTTCTTACTCATATGATGTTTTAAATTGGTTTTTTTAAATGCTGGGTTCAGAACGACTCCTTATAGCATTTTCTTACATGTATTCATTTATTTAATTGATAGAGCTAATGCATTATCTTCCACGTAAATATAGGACACCTGCACAGAGTCTTTCCTTCGCGGCGTAGGTTTCCTTCTTCACGAGCAAGTTGAGAGTTGGTCAAGGCATTACATCACAATGCGAGAATCATTATGTGGTGTATGTGAAATACAATGCATAAAACTACAAAGTAACGTAGGTTCTTTGCCTGAGGAATTACTACTTTATTATTTATTACTGATGGTATAGTTTTGATTCGAGATATTGTATGATTATTTGTGTTGGCTAGAAAATGCAGAGGAAGCTTGAACGTAAAAGTGTATTGTATTCGTGCAGCTGTGTCAATATAGATGAGTTATCATTGAAGGCTTTTTTATATTATTTATGTGGCATGTTGGGTTGAAAAAGTATGTCGATTGCAAAATATAAAGACATCGTATTTATTTACCATAATTAACTATGCATACAAAGCAGCAGGCAGCAGGAACTGAGCAATCTTTGTTGTAACTTACTATTTTCTGCTATTAATTTCTTATCGTAAAAAGGAGAAAGTTGTCAAAAGTTTTCCGAGGCATTTTCGTTGTTTATTCAGATGATGTTTGCTCATCCTCCGAGCTCCGTATTTCAAGAATCTTTCTAGCCTTTCGGAATTTTTCTACAGTCGAGTAGCTCGGCTTTGCTGCTCTGTAACTTTAGGTTTTGAGCGTAGAAATTTCTATCTTTATTTGTTGAATATGCTTACCCTCCAACGCCACCAAAATATTTGTGTAAAATTAAATAAATGGTTTCCACAAAATTACAATATGTGCTTTGTAGACGTTCTATCCAGCAAACCACAAAATACACCTCAAAATTTAGTATGAAACGTCAGATTGCGCTTGTTTAGCACGAAAAAGTTTACTTTAACTACACACTTCTGCAGAGAGACTCAACATTTTAGTGAAGAATATGGAATGATTGATTTCCTGATCAGATTATGTTCACCTTCAAACGTACATGTTGAAAATGATGATTTAACAAAAAGCATGAGTTGTGAAGAAGCAAAAGTACCTATGTACAATATAAAAACTGTAATAACTATTTGCTCGCACATATAAGTGTTTTTCAGAGATTCAGAAAGAAAGAAATCACAGTAGCTGATGACGACTAAGCGAATACTTGTACAGATAGATAAACAAAGAGCAACATTGTGTCTTAGACTCATATAATTTTTTATGCAAATTTTGTCTTTGCTTGAATAAAGCATGTTAAATATAGGTTTGAGTAGAAACATTAACTTGTAGTGAACTCGTTTTAATGTTTGATGCCTTGAAATTATCCAATTTATGTTTATGCCCAAGGTTAAACTGTACGGTATGTATCGTCGACGTCATAATTCTTTTTTATATTTGGGAGTTACTGATGGAAAGGTCATGGAAATGACCTTAAGAAGACCGACACAGAGTCATACAAACTTATAGCAAATCATAATTAAATAGCAAAAAGTAACACATCTTGACAATTTATGGTGTTGTACTACTAGTTTTTAGTTGTGCAAAATGTTAGGGATACCCACAAGTGTTATGTGTTTCAATTATAGCTTTATTTAGTTCACCAAAACTGCAAACCAAGATACAAAATGTATTATTGTTTTTAATATATGTATCCCCACACGGAAGTGTACATATACTAACAAATATTGATGTTAGGAACTTGAGCATTGAAAGACGACTCGTTAGGTAAATCATCGACTACAATGTAAGTTTACATTATGCAAATATTTCACAAACCATCTCTCGTATAAATAATAATGCTCAGGTTGAAATAGAAAATAGTAAATCATATGAATTTTGCTGATATAACAATCGAATTCTGCGCCGGTTGTAACACAGCCAAAATACTCTCGGGTATAATTACTATACAAAGTATGCAACTTTGTAGCCTACCCTTTCTTCAATTCTGCATTCATGATGATTTTGAAGTTCAACCTAACTCTTAACAATTTAGTTGTTATTTGAAGTGCTTGCAACTTCCGGATGTCGACGAGCTCGAAAATGGCTCCGCATACACTGTATGCTGGACGCACGAACCAGCCACAAAGGTTACATACAGCGGCCTTGAATCCTATCTTGTGCAGCTGGAGATGGTTATTGAGCCGAATCGCTTTTTTGGTTTCATATGGACAATGGGGACATGTGGTCGTTTTTATCTTTTTCTTCTTGTCGCTTGGTTTGGCTGAATTTGCAACTTTCACTGACACGGAAGACTGCTGAATATCGGCCTCTTTAGCAATACTCGCACTGCCAATGAAAGAAATAAATGCCAAACTGAATACTATGTAAACAGAGATTTCGTTGAAAGTTGGGTTGGATGAGTGTGTACTTACATGACAGTTGAGTTGATTTTGGCTTGGTCTATGTCCTCCAGCTTGAGATTCTTTGTGGTTGTGAGGAACTTGAGACCTGCTTGGCATGCCAATTTCTTAGCATCTTCAACTGGTACATTATGAATGTGTTGCAGATGTTTAACCAAGGAATCCATGAGACCTGTACTTGTACCACATAGCTCGCATTTGTATGCGCACACACCTACCCAAAATACAAATAGTATTATTTAGTTAATACCTAAACCAGCGTAAATTAAATACCCGGTTGGATATTTGTGGTAATATAATTGGCTACCTGAGTGGCTCACTAAATGACGCCTTAAATTGTACTCGGTACCGAAGGATTTGCTGCAGTAGAGACAACGGAGCTGATGCGAGATGAAGGAATGATTCATTTTCATCACCTTTCTTGTCTTTGAATTCTTATGCAAAGATCCACGTTCGTTTTGAGCAGCTGAAACAGCACGGCAGCTCTTCGTAACCGTTCTACCTTCAGAATTGTTCGCCTTTCTTGAAGTGGGATGACCTTTGTCACTGTGTTTTCTTTTCATATGAAAATTCAATATGCTCAAGCAGCTAAAGCTTTTGTTGCAAACCACGCAATTTATCTTCCTTTTAACTTCATTTGGTTGTGACCAGCCGACCTCTGTCTTAGTCGCCCCAATTCGATCTGCTTTGTGTGGCCACTGCCGTCGTGGTTGGCCATCCTCCCAAAATATGATCTGCCCTTGCAAAACTTCTTTGGGTAGGTGCTCAGGCAAATTTAACCTGCATGGAAATAATGGAAAATAAACTTTTTATTTTGTAATAGTAATCACTGCCATTATTCCAGTTTCTTTTGATATTAGTGTAAAACGTAATTGAAAATCTCATCAATGAACTTACTCGTCGCCAGGGTGCCTTTCAGTGAAATGTTTTTGTAGTGCAGGAATCGAGTAGAACCAAGCTGAGCAATCCACACCCCGTTTTTGACATGAGTACCAAACTTTCACTGACTCAAGGTCAAAACTTACGGGTGCCGGTAATTGTGATGACATGATTTATAAAACTACTATTATATTTAACTACAACCAGCGTCACCACTTAATGTCGATTTCGAAAATTAATTAAGTCAGATTAAAATTGTAAGAAGGTTAGAGCCGCGTGTTTACACAAGAAGAATCAGGTATTGATTCTCCTTCTGTTCCTACTCGCAGATTTAACTACACTCAACCACCGTCAGCTTTATGTTCGTACTATCCGCTTTAATAATACAGAGGAGAGCTCGGGTCGATTCATTTGGTATGGTAGGTAAGGATGACTCTATGGCAAAATATTGGCAATAAATTTGCATAAATGCCGATATGCAAATTGAAAATTAATATATATTTAGTGTATGTTACCCATTAAGGTAAGTATTTTTTTGGACATTACATATCCAAATCCCTGTAAAGGACAGGGAATGTTTCTAAGCCATTAAAGGCTTTGGTATTGACCTGCAAATGAGGAATGTGCGAGGACATGATTGACTCACAAAAACCGTTCATATTTATGCCAATTTAATTCTTTATAAACATTTCCTGAATCCTTTATTAATTTTGGGGTGAAATGAGCAATGTGTAGATGAAAGGTGATTCTGATTATACTCATGGCTATTGCTGTGTTGGATGTATAAAACTTGAACATTTCTAGGTGCTGTACAGATTTACATGCTATCTACATACATTTGATGTTGGGAAAATCAGTATGGCAGTGATGATCAAATGGCATAAAAGAAAATTTTTACTCCACACTTCCAATTCAAGTCAAATATATATCAGTCAACGTATTTCATAGCAAAAAATGTCAAAAGAAATGTACCATGAATCAGACCAGAAATACTGACATACGAAGAGATGATTGTGTTGCTGCTCCACTAGTATGAGGTGTAACTAGAATATATCTTATTAATTTGCTGTTATTTTTGCCACTGTATGTATTTACATCTGTATGGTTATCACTTCTTTACATAATAATTCATGCGTACATTCTGTTATCTTCTAATGCATGGTAAATACTATGGTATTTACATAGTTTCAATCGTATCGCGTAGGATCTGGACCCAGAAACTTAAACATTGTAGGATGAGGGTGGAATGCAGTGACGGAAAAAATAAGATAAAAAGTAGCTCCATCCCAACGTATTTCTTGTTTATCTAGGATAGGCATTACCCTAGTTAATCAGCGAAAGTTTCTGTTTCTGAGTTTTTTCGATGGCCAATAAACAGTTCAGCATAAAAAATGTTTCTCGCTTTCATCTGTTTTTCAGTGGTTTGTGACCATCAGTTTCTACTTTCATTTCTTCACTAAATCAAACGTTTTGTGTGTAAAAAAAGAATTTAAAAACGGGAGAAATTCCTTGATATTGGAATTTGTTACTGTGAGTGAGTTTGCTAAAAATAAAGTAAGAACTACAAAAGCACAACTGAATCAAAATGATGATGCCCCATTTTACTTTGATATTCTGAAACATCAGTTTTTAAAGTTAATCTGTAAAATTCGTTTGTGCGCCCAACTGTAGTGCTCTTCATCTACCACATCAACCCCCTTACTGCTCATTTGTAACAGCCCCTCAGAGCTGATTATTCCATTTTTGCCATGTCTGTTGTGTGTGGGATTTGTCAAGATTATCTGACAGAACGTTCTCAGTTGCTGCAACAACATGAAGACGCAATCAGTCTTGCTTTGGAATGTGGACATTTATTTCATCGTGCTTGTATCGCCCGATGGTTCAATACTAGACCCGATTCTGCCGATGAGTCTGACGACTCTGATGATTCTCAGCGATTGTATGTGAAACTTTTTTTTGTACTTTAATTAATATTTTGTCGTAGTACTAAGTAAATGATATGAATTCATGTTTACATGCCATGTTATTAGGGAAGGGGTTTGCCCATGTTGCAGGGACTATGTGTCGTTGGAAGATGCTACACGAATTTATCCAGCTGGAGTAGCAGTAGATTATAGGATTGCTCAACTTGAAAATGATCTTCGGAACTCAACATCAGTAAAAGAGAAATTGATGGCAACGCTGAAGAATGTCAACCAGAAGCTGGATCAAACCCAAAAATGCTTAAACAATGAAAGATTTAAGTGTACTTTTCTCAGGTATGATATGTTTTTTACTGTATTACTGTTAAAAAGATTCGTTTTATGTGTGTCTTACAACCTCTTTCACCTTTGTAGAAACCAACGTGATCGAGCAACTTCCAGATTGGCCCGCAGCCAAGCTGAACTACAAAAGAGCAATGCTGTGCATTTAGCTTCGGCAAGCGGTTTAGAAAAGGTTGAACGAGACAGGAAGGAAGCACTGAAATCATTTGCTGCAATCGAGGAAAAGTGTTTCGAGTCATTCAAACGAGAGCATCGTCTGATGGAGGAGAATCAAAAACTCAAGATAGTGGCTGCCCGGAAGAAGGGAAAAAATGAATACCCCCCATCGCGACTTTTGTGAGTTCTCGAAGCGTTGAACATGCAAGAATAAGGTTCCCTTCATTATGAAATTCAATATATGTTTAATTGTGATTTTTTGCAGTTCAGATGACGTTGACGGCCATTTGGAGACCTCTTCTGGCAGTTCATAAGGTTAGTGAGTTAGATTTAGCAATGAGTTAGTTTTGCAACGTATTAGAAGGTAAATGAGCTATGTGTCAATTCAAAGTAAAGTTTATGGTAATTTTAAATGCACAATATTAGTTTTATTTGTATCTCCTTTTCTTAAAATTGTAGGATGTAGTTGTTAGTTGAGCTACGTTATACAATTACTTGATTCATTATTTGCGCTTTGTTTTCAAATCCAATATCAATAAAAATATACAAAAAGTACACACATAATTAATACAATAGCATAGTCTTTCTACCAAGTATTTTACTGCATAACACAAAGGCAGTACCAAGAACGTTTTTTATTCCCAACAAGAAAGTTAGCAACTTAAATACACACACTATAAGCATGAAAGCAAAGCCTTATCTCGCTCTTCATTCTTCTGTTTACTTAGATTTGGCGATTACAGTTTGTCATGTAGAATGTGAAAGTATGAAAACTCTAGACGATAACATTATTCTTCGTAGTTGTCAACTTCTGATGTCATAGCAAATTACATGCTATAATTGTCAAAGAGAACTATAAGTCGGTATTCTCGTTCTTCTATTTCCCTATTCTATAAATTAAAAACGTTCACGCGGTTCAGGAGGGATTCGTATTACCAGCAAAATAGCACTCATTAATGAAAAGATTAGATCAACTTTTAAGAATACGACTGGCAAATGCCTATTTATCATTCAAAATACGCCAATGGATGCCAAATCACCAGTTCTTTGGAAGATATAGTGAAATAGTTGCCATTAAAAGGAACCCAACCTAATTGTATATTATGTGCAGTGAGTAAGAATGAAAGGGTGGGCCGTGTTTTATTGAGGCTATTCGTCTTGAACGACATTCAAACTTAATTTCTTACTTTCATGTTGTTTGAAATTATTTATTTACCAAAACTCTGTTTACACTTTACAGCATACGTTTTGACCATGATAAATCGCAGCAACCGGCTTAGCATACAAAATAGACACTTTGTAGGACTTGCGTGTTAAATTTAATAAAAATACCCAAGTTTTGTTTATGGTTTTGAGTATTGAAGGAGATTCTACATTACAGGTGGAAGTTGCTAGATAAGCTTCATGCAACAACTCCATTGGTTCTTGATCCAAGGCTACCGTCCTATTAGTTGGAGGATTCTAACTACCCACGACAAATCCTTCTACCAGTCCTCCTAATTGTTCATCATCTATAAAATTGAAGTTAAAGATTAGTTTAAGAAGTATTTATGACGCCAAAATCTAATTACGAATAGTTTAGATTCTGAATAATGTTTTACGTCGATAAATATATCCTCAGTTTCCATCCACTCTCGAACGTCCGATGGGAGAATATCATGTTCTCCTTCACCGGCCATGAAGTGTATTAAAAGGCCTATCCAGTCCGCACTCCCGTATTCAGGGTACTCTTCGGGATGCTCTTTGAAATCATACAAAAACTCCTCAACCAACTGAAAACGGTATGGAGTCAGCGGATTGCGGCTCTGTCTTCTTGCCATGATTCTGCAATTGGATGACAATGGTAGGCTATGAAGAAAATGGAAACAAACAGATTAGTTATCATAGAACTTATGACCTTTGCTAATATTTCAACAAAATATAACCTCTTTTAATTTGACGTACGCTCGTGTTGGTTTTGAAATTTTCACAATTCCCGTGACAATATTCTGCTCTCTGATAAACCCAAAGAATAACCTGAAATTATGTTAGGAAAGAAATCTATTAAATAATATTTAATTTAATAATATATAGTCTAAATTCACGACGAGAATTGCAACGTTATGATTTCGACTTACGCTTTTAACGGCGTTAGTAGCGAAATTCGAAAAGAGAAGACTATCCGGTGTACGTTCCTGCGACGCCTGCTGTGTGGCTTCGTAAGTCCCAAAAAGTAACTGAAAACAAAAATTCAAGTTGTAAACAGTTGTAAACATTCGAAGTTTCTGAAAAATAGTAATTTCTTTACACTTACTTTTGGATAGTGTAGAACTTCAGGCTTCAATATTTCCAAATCGTTCAGAAGAGCTCAGAAAGCTTGATGCTAACAACGCAACTGTCGAATGACAAATGAATAGCTTCTGGAGGTTTGCATTTCCTTTTATATACCCGTGACAGTAGGTCATTTGCTTTCTCATCATCGTTAGTGCAGTCAGTGCAACGTACTCAGTCTCTTTTTCATCTAAACGTTTGTAATGCTGCCGAAATATGCATTCCACTTTCTGAGTTCGTTAGTTCAAGGTCAACAATAAGGCAATTTGGAGTGCATGATTTACATTGAAAATGATGGAAGGACTCAGTACTGGATGCTTGTGTAACTTTTGATAAACCGTTCTTGTTGCTAAATTTAGATGAAGTAAATATCTGTCCATAAAAGCACATGTACACAAAATAGAACTGGAAAACGAGAAGCAAATTTAAAAGGCAGATGTACTAGTCTATTGGCATGTGATTCATATGTTTATACAACGCTACATAGGTACAACGCTAGGTATACATATAAATTAAATAACAGGGAAATAGGAGACAGAAGTATGATTATAAATGTATAGCTAAAAATTCTGGCTCATTTACCAAACATAAAAGTCAAACTGCGATTGAATACGTAACATACGGAAAATATTTACAAATCTTGACAAAAATATGTGCATTATCATTGATGAGGAAATATTCATCAGACCACTCCTTTTCTATCTTACCTTCACCAATTCGCCAATTCAGACTTTTCAACTAAAATACAAAGATATTGAGAGAAATATTTGTCATCAAAATTTACACGCTCTCTTCATATTTGTTTCAAGTCCGGTCTCTGTCTCGCAATCTCGTACCTTGATATTCCAACGAACTGCGCTTATCACTTAAACGGCGTACTTCCTCATTTCCGGCATTCACAGCTGCTTCCATGGATTTCAGTTTCCTCAAAACTTCTCCTAATTCTTCCTTCTTCTTGTCACGCCATTGAAGAAGTTCCGACTTCTTCTGAAACTGATCTTGCAAGGATCGATCTTCCAATTCCACCAAACGCTGTGTTTCTCCATGCACCTTCTTCAGTTTGGGGAGTCGTTTCTGCAGTTTCTTCATCTTTGGCTTGAGTTTAGCAAACTCTGCAGCTACATTCCAACTGGAGTAGAGTTGTGGAACGTTGAGCACCGGATGAGGTGGAACACGCGAATCACTTTCTTGAACATCCACTTTTCGAACTTGCACTTCATCTTCGTCCTCAGAGGAAACGGTTGTGAGGTCCACTAGCTCGGGTTGAGGTGCTGGAAGTGGTACTACTACTTCTAACTCCATTGTCAGTGTCTCTTTCGAGGACGACGTCACAGTCTCCACAATATCTTGAGATTTCTTTTACCTCAAGTGTTCCAGAGGTTAGACTGCTTTATAAACTAAATAACAGTGAGTTCCACCGAATGAAAAGAGTCTATCTTTCAATCACCGGACATGACAAAGACACTTTTCAAGCTGAATACAAAGAACATTTCTTGTAACGCAAAAGGCAACGTAACGTATTCGACAAAATTCGATACTCCTGTCTTCCCCTTTTTGTACGTGTACAGAAAGAAAATGAGGTGATATAAATATTAGGGAAACGCTTTTGTTTTGCAAAACATGGGAAAATTGTACAAAGATTAAAAATGAAGCTAGGGAGCAAATGTTTCGTTATCTTGATAGGTTTAACTGACATGGCACCTGAAGACAACGCTCGATTGCTCAACGAGAAATGCATGACCTTGAAGGATTCTTCATGTGGAAAACAAAGCATGCAAAGCATCATCTAGTAAATTCAAGTTGGAAAACCGGCTTCTCGGATGAAAACATTCCTTTCATCTCTTACCATTGCATCTCTTTTCATCCAACAACATCATCATTGCTCAACTTATTGCTCCTATTTAACAAGTAACGATGGTGATTCTGGAGTTGACTAAGAAGACTAGGAAAAACCAGGATGAAGGGTAAAGCCTTGTATTTTGTATATATTTCACAACATAGGTAACTACATTTTCATACTTACACTTTCGGATGTGGCGTGAAGCTTGACTCTAAAAAATGATATGCATGTCTTGACATTATACATGGTCAAGATATACATCAAAAAAGCCAAATCCATCCAAAAAAGGACAATTAAGAGCTGCTTAACTACATATCAATCTGTATCAACCATTCAAGTTTCCGTTTCTACCTTTCCTGTTTGCTCGTTATAAGAAAAGCTTATATTCCGTATCAACCCAAAGTATATATATATAATCATAAGCATTATTCATACCATTCTCATTGAATTTGTGAGCGCTATCGCTTCCTGTCAATACCATTCATTCAATGTATATACCTTTTTACTTGTTATAAAAGTGGGTGTTTTTATATGAAACAACCAAATATTTCTCGTCAAGTCAACATTGCAGCTCGGCACACAACTTATATAGATTCAAACTTTTAAAGTAATTACTTAGGTCAGCTACAAAACTGTGCAAATTTATAAAATGTTCGGTGCATCGATAGCAACAGGTTACGGAGGATTTGGGGAGAACAATCCTTTCCCAAGCCCCAGATTTTTTGGGGGATGCGGAACAAACCCAACTGGTGCAAGTTCCAACATAACTTTTTGCAAATTGTGTTCTGCAACAATGCTCCTGCAAGCTAGCAACGACACATATGACAGGGCAAAATTCCTCCACAATCTGTTTCGCGTGCTCGAGCTGAAGCTCACAATAAATATTGAAAACTGCTCAAGCCTTAATTTTCCTTTGTGTGAAGTGTGTTTTGACATGGTGCGCTCGTTGTGGGTTTGTCAGAACACGATGGATAGTCTGCTAGAAAGTAGACGCATTTTGGTGGGGTTGGTTGTTGACAAGGCGCGTCAAGGAGTCAGCCAAGACTGGAGAACTGGAAGAGCTCCTCCACCCCCATTTTGCTTCCTCAGAATGTGCTCCACGCTCATCTTGGACAAGCAACATCTTGGGCACGTCAAACGAATCGTTGCAGATTGTAAGTTGAGTTGATTGGAATGTGAAATATTCGTTTGAGAAGCGAAGTTAATAATGGTTTCCGATCTTTGGTTTTTGTTAGATTTTCCAACACCAACTATGAATGGAAATCATGGAGAAGGAGGAAGGATGAATGCATATCCATCACAGACACTGCCTCAGCTCAATGCTCAAGTGAATGCCGCAGCAGGTGAAAGGAACAGAATCCATTTTGAAACTTCCCAAACTTCAGTGAATACCAGTTTATCGACAGTAGCTTCTTCCCAACCTAACTTGTGTCCATCATCATCAACAACAAATCCAGGAACATCGACGCTGACATCCTCCTCAGCTCCTCCGCAAGCTTCCACTTCGACAAACTCAGTTTTGCCCATTTCTACTATTCCAGGACTTCAATTAGGGCCCAACAAACAGATACCACCTTCAACTGAAGATTCTTCGAGTGGAACTCAAAATGGCAATAAAATTGGGGTGATAAAAGGAAGAAAGGACAAGATGGATGAAAGAAATGTGGATTTGAATAACTTGGTGGCCGGTTTAGGGCCAGTGCGAGGAAAGTTGCAAGTGCAAGGTGTCGAGATATTCCGACATGAAAAGTCTTGGGAAAGTAAAAAGATGGCAATGAAAACGGGAGTGAAGCCGGCAGCATCAGATTCCATACCTGATACTTTTTCTTCCTCCACTCCATCAACGTCTACTTCTTGCAGCCCAAACGCAACTGATGCAGACAAAGGCGAGTGGGTTCCTTCAATTGAAAGTGTGCGTGGAAGAGATGAAAACACGGGCGATAAGAGTGAGAATGTTCCATCAACTCCTCAGCTGAATACTGCACTAGCTAGGTATGAAAACTAATTTAAAATTAATTTTATTTCACTTCAATTACTCTCTATTACATTCAGTAGGGCACGGTTTCAAAATCAAACGTTTCTTTTAATTGAAGGGCAAACGCCACGTGTCCACCTTTGAATGAAGAGGAACTGGGACTCACAAGCACTGGGAGTGGGCACAATTCAGATGATGAGATATTCGAGCTGGAGCCAAAGGCAAGAAATATCATGGTTAATGGCGTGCACATTTTCGAGTGTATTGGAATGTTTGGAAGCAACAAAGGGAAGAAATTCTACCAGTGCGGTCGCTGCTCCTTCATGCTTCCCGTGGAGCCTCTAACTACATCTCAAACACCCCCAGTGGAACGAATGGCCACTCATATCCAAAATGCCCATAAAAGTAACTAAGCATTTCTTGCAATCTAGCTTAATTTGAGCTGCAATGATTATACATTTCGGGATGATTTTACAATAGGCGACTCGTCATCAGCTACTCATTCCATCCCACTAGCCGAACATAGTGGAAATGAGCTGAAGGATCAGGTTGCCACCACCACTTCAACTTTTAATGCGTTTTCTAAAGACGGGAAAAGGGCTTACACGCTTCTTTCAACGCCCAACATGGAACCAGACACAGAAGCGCCTTCGCTCAGGCCGAGCACCTCCAAAGTGGCACCATGGCACCATGGCACACCAAAGTTCGAGAAAGAGACAGGAGCAAGCCGGCTCATCTGGAGCGCATCATCTCGATTCAAAAAAGACAAAGTACACCTAGAGTAAGTCAGCCAATCGCTATTTAGCCCTGGAAGGATATCCACAAACGGAGGAGTTAGGCAAGGAAGATAAGGATATAATTACTCTTGATTAGATACTGTTTTCAAACTATATATGCATGTTGTTTCATTTATTTTTTCTTTATTGGGTAATTCATTAAATGTAAAATAAAAAGAATGGGGTTGATATCAAACACAGGAGAGAGTTCAATAAAAGAGGTCTCTTATATTTAAAAATGCGCCCTAAATATAGCTTCCAAGCAAACCGATTTTTAGTCAAAACCATTACAAGCGCATCATCATAGAAGCGCGGTGTAGAGTGAAAAGACCGCTGCAGGAAACCAATTGGGCTACTTGATCACTAATCGGGTAGGTATTGTGGAACACATTCCTTCACAAAACTGACATTTACGCACAGCTTACTGGAGTCTCATTTTGTGCATAAATATGGAATTTGCGGTGCTGAATCCAATGGAGATATCCGTTTTATGTTTCATTGAACCCTTTAAAAATGAGACTCTACATAGCCAACATGGCTTCATTCTGAATTTTGGCAATACTTATCTGTATTAAAAGGTAACTACTCCTAGAACACAACCAATTTGGTGAAAAAGTAGCCAATTTGTTGGCCATGCTTCCTACGACTGAAACAAGGAAAGTGTGGGCTGAAATCAAGCTGAACAAATCGCACAAATCGGAAATATCATATGCTCGAATTAAGTAAATTAAACAATAATTAAACAAAATTTGAAAGTTAAATCATTTGTTTCCAGTTACAAGTGTTTTTCACTCATAAGCGTCATTATTTTAAAGAACACATACTAGTCTTCCATCATTTATTTATTAAACCAACATTCATCATTAAGTTTCGTTAGAAAAGTACACTAATTGATTAGTACAAAATCGGAAAAAACATTCCTAACTAAATATGACTAATTCGAGATTTTGAAATATTAACTATAGTATATCTTAATGGGAAATGTTACGCTATGTTATTTACTTAAGTCAAAGAACCCCAACACGTGATAATAGAACACTGCTATTAAGTCTGCAATGAATACATGAATCACCCTAAATTTAACTTCCAAGCTTCTATGATTTGTGGAGACTGCTTTACGTTTGCTGGATCCATGTTGAGTTGAGCTCAGTTAGCGACCCTTCTCCTGGTTGGTGTCCTTGGTGGAATTCTGTCCAGTGGAATAGCTCCTTCGGTGGTAGGAATGGCGTACATCAAGCTCTCCTGGAATTTCCAAACGAACCACATTGCTGCTGAGCGAAATATCACTCCTCCAACCAGGGTGACTTGGAAAATGATAAGTGGCACATCTCCAGCCAAGTGGATAATGGAACCAACCATGAAGGCAGCAAAGACCAGCAAACAAGTTAAAGCGAGGTTGAGGCATCCAAATGTTGCAGAGTTTGATCGCAGGCAGAAGTGGCATGGCCTAGTGGTTAAAAACAAAAATAGTATAATTAGTACTATCTTTATAAAAAGCTGATAAATGGTGTATCATCCCTTAGGGCTGCCATTAATAGCACGATTGATGCTGAAATCTTCAGTGGTGGTATCCCGATGAAGATGAGTACAAGTTGGGCGAACAGCTCGGCATCTGCTACGCTTTGGCTGCACAAATGAACCTTGACCATATTCCAGAGCAGCAGAAAGATTTGAGCATTGAGAAGAAGCTGTAAACATTTAAATATAGGTTGCGTTAAGTTCAAACATTTAACAACTCAAATCGAATCCAGTGTTTCCATGTAAATCTTTATGAGCTTTGACAACTCACCAAATCCAAACCAGCCACAATTCTGGATGCCCGTCGATAGAATTCCATGGTAAGCCTTACTCTTCGCTAAAACTGTAGAGATCTGGAATTGGTACCACTGCAAACAAAATCGAATTTATGACAAAATTAACAAAAACTAATTTTTTTAAATGCAAAAGAAACAGTTAAAAATTCTACGGTATCCAAACATGCTTGCCAAATGTTTCCTCGTTTTTCCTTGTTACTTTTGTCTATTTCCAACCTTCCCAATAAATTAGACTGAACCTGGAAAAGAAGAACATAAAATTAGGGTATTCCGTCAATTGAAAGGGAGGCTTTTGAATCTCCTCATAAAGAAATTCACGAGTAAAATTACAAACGCACCAAAGCCAATTAGACAAAAGCAAAGGTTGATTGGTTGGTGTTGACAGCTCAAACTCAAAGCACAGAATGACATCCAGCTTGCGAATTCTGTCCTTTTACACTTGGCAAATGAGAAACATTTTACGTTCAGTGGCACTTTTAGGACGTTCGTAAACTGTATCGCTTTATTGATAGGGGATACTTTCTTTAGTGCCAAGGTCAGCTACCGGTTCGTAACCTTCTGATTGTATGTTGGAATGATGCTTTAATTATCTAAGCGACGGCTTAATGAACCATTTCTAAAATTAAACGTTCGATCTTTTAAAGAAACGTTTATTGATCTTCACCTTTTTCGATTTCAGATGAAATTCTCATTTTCTTACATGCAAAGTAACGTTACGAAAAGTCAATAAATTGATAGCTACTGAGTAAATGCAAAGTATGTGCAAGTGCGCCTGTTGTGTAGGTGAAAGTGAGCGTAGAGTGAGTGTGCACTAGCTAATGATTTGGGGTATACTGCAACTGCATGTCTTTCTTGAATAGCGATGAGAATATAAAAAATTGCACACATTTCTAATTGTTCTCCACACACACATCTGTTCGCTAATAATTCGTAAGAAGCAGTTAGACTATTGTGTAAATATCCATAGTATATCCTTTTCAATACTCACAACATTGTCAGAAGCATTAAACCTGACGTAACACTAGAGTACGAAAATCAAACTGGTTATGGTTGGATTAAATTTGCTAGAGAAAGGATAAAAATGAACTTAAACCTGACTCGTTTCGGTTTGTTAAACTACAGTGAAAGTAGAAACTGTGTGTTTTTCTTCAAACCTAGCGTGCCAAAAGAGGGATTTTTGCAGGTTGCCAACTATTTGTCTGAAAGACCAAGAAAGATAACTAGCTGATCATAATATTTGATGGATTAATGAGTATACGGGGTACACCACGTATTTGAAGCGCGTGTATTCCTAATGTACATGATACGTGCGTCGAAATGACAAATTATGACATGACAAATGACATTTAGCGATTTCTTTGTAAAAATTCAAAAGACAATAAGAAGTGACTAGCATTGTAATAATTTAGTCTGGGTGACTTCCAAAATCCTGACCCCTTTCAATCAAATGGACTCATTTAATTTTTTCTATTGATTCGCTACCAAAAGTAACTTTCAGGCGGATTGAGTGAAGTTCTTACCCCCCAAATGTTTTGACATTTAAACATGTGCGATTATCAAAGCAACCTTATCCTTTTTTGTGTGGTAAAAGAGCTACTCCGGCTACAATTATTCAAAGTGTCTTGTGGAAAGAAATTTTTTAACTTAACTTAAAGCTACCTTTATATTAATTGCAGTGCTTTGGGGTGCGATGGTGACGATAATCATAAACATTTCATGCTGCTATGATGCATTAAAGTGTCACGGGTCAAGGAAAACGGAGGAGGACGAATCTGGTGATCGTGGGAGTAATGGTAGGTTGTACAAAAAGGAATGTTAATACTTTATGCTTACTCATTAATTGTCTAGAATTTAATAGTGTAATTTCTTATAGGGCTTAAAAATTTTCTAATGAAAAGGCATCGTGTAGATTGTGACTTGATTGTCTTAACATTGTTCACTGATGCTGGGGTGTGAAAGTGTTGTTTAAATGAAATTAAAGTTAATCAAATATGTTCTAAACATCAATATCATCAAACGTCTTGGCAGATATGCAGAAAGCGTTGAAGTAACACCACAGTTACAAATGCGTTTGCCTTTTAAAGTTTTTATTTGATTAGTATAAAACCTGAACACCCTCTCATAATAATAATCATTATGTATAAAATTTAAAAAACTACTCTTGATTTCGAAACGCATTAGATAAACACTGGTAAATGTATTATAGACTAGCTCAGATGAGAGCATTAAACACACGAGAAAGTGCTAAATCCCACCTGTTTCGTGAACGAACACGCTTAATCTGACATACATAAAATTAACTACGCAAATAACTAAACAGCACATAATATAAAGTAAATTTAAACGAATGTTCAGTAAAGTGAATCGCCCATACGGATATGTTTCTTTTAATCCTCTATTTTGTGTGTTTCCGGAACAAGCCTTCACCTGAACCATGAGCCCACTCCATTTTAGATGAGCCTTGAGCTACTGTCGGTCTGGATTGAGCTGGAAGCTCACCTTCTAATTAATGCTGCTCGTACTCGCACCTCTCAGAAGCTCCAAGTAACTTCCGAACCGACTCGTTCACACACTCCGTAATCATTTGTGGCACTGAAACAAAGAGCCGTATTTAGCTCATTAGCTCATTTTATACTGCATCAAACATGAAAATCACATGTAGAAATTTTTTACCATAGTGAGCTTTCCAATTGCCAACAAGACCTTTCGCTGCTTTTCAGTAGAAACTGGCATGTCGCTGCGTCGAAGCTTCAGCAATTAGTCCTGTTCAACAAAAATATAAAACTATAAAATTTATCATGATCCCACCAAAACGCAATATTCAATTTTATTACTACAAAATGAGAAAACAGAATTCTGCTCACCAAAACATTTGATGAAGCATGCCAAAACGTTATTGGAGCTTTCCCCACTTTTCCACTTTTTGCTCCAGTCTTCAAACTTGGTAGTGAAAGTTCCCTCGAAGTAAGCAGTTCCATTGCAAATGACAAGCATAGCCAGAATCTCGGCGCAGTCGTTGAGCTCCACATCGTCCCTCGGAATGGCGAGGATGTACTCAACAAAGTTGTCCAGGAACATCTGGAATGTGATATCCGGAACCTTGATGCTGAGTCTCTTTTTAACCACTCGACCACCGCTGAGCAAATGGCAAGTCACCGTTGGTTGGATTTTTAAAATTGCCATGAGAACAGCCTGTCGCTTCCGGCACAAGTCCCAGAAAGGCCGAGTGTCCTTATATCCAAAGATAAAGCTGTTTGCAGAGAGAAGCCGAAAGGAAAGATACGCAGATTGAGGTCTGTAGAGAAGAAAGTTGAACAGCATATCAAGTCGAGATCCGTTCGGAATGTAGAGCGTAATTTGCCCATGAGAAGACCAACGTTCATTAGGAGCTGCTCGTTTTCTATCTTCCTCAGCTTCTCGTTTGGAATTACTCGGGTTTTGAAGAACTCCAGGATTGCTACAACCATTTCAGCTGGAAGCGTCTTGACAACAGCCATCAGCTTTTGGAATCGTGGAATCAAACCATGATCTGATACTTCCAGGCCACACTTGTCTGGGTAAGGTACTCCTGCTCTGGAGTTTCTACTATTATTGTGGACATGGCGGACGCCAGCTCGTGTACTCCTGCTGCTCCTAGATTAGTGTTCGTTGCTGAAATCTGATCCACAGTGAATTCAAGCAAGTAGTTGAGGTAGTCCAACAACCCTGCAAAAAGTCATACTTCAAACGGTTTTTGGTTTAAATTATTAAAAATTAAGGTAGAGAAGAAATAAGTTTACTTACTTGGACTGACATCTACGTTCATGCCTCCCTCAGCTAAATTTGAAGGATGAACTCGCTTGCTAAATTTAGTACGATCTTTGTCTCTGGTTGAATGTTGATCTCGTGGGCCAGTTCTCTCTGCTCTTTCTTCGAAGTGTGACTAGCCGAGTGCTTCCGTTTCCTTGTCTGCTTTCGTCCATAATGCTCATAATGTTGCTGATCCGCTTCTGGGTAGACCGAGCCTTGACCTGAGAAATGAGATCTCCTGGAAGAGAAACGAGGTGGAGCTTTCCGCCGGCCGTAATGTTTTTCATCTTCACGAGCTTTCTTCCCGGCCCATCCGTCACGACGTGGACTCCTCGAAGCACCCGGATTCTGTCCACTCTCTCCAGAATTGTTGGGAATGGGGAACAGATAAGTTGGTGGAGTGCAACGCTCGTCACTGTCACTGTCCCAGTGGGTTATGTAAGGGTTATCCGGGTCTGCTTCCGGCAGCTCAATCACTTCGAATGAGTCACTTTTAACAATGCTTGAAACCTTGTGACTTTGCTCATTTTCGTTGGACTTGTTCACGCCAGATACATCAGTGTCAGTCTCATCCACGATGTTGCAATCACTCACTAAATCGGTCCCAGGACTTGCTGTTGATGCTGGAATCTCCAGAAGTGTTGGTAGTTCAGAGGCTTGCCTTTCCACTACGTTTCGAGACTGGTCTTCAAGGCAAGATGAGTCAGCGCTACAACTACAGGCAGTATTGGCTCCATGTCTCTTTCGTCAAATGGAACCTTAAAAACAAACACGACACAAAGCTCAAAAAGTTCTATCAACTTCCAATTACATCAACAATTGCGAAAACACGACTAATTTTTAATTTTTAATAAGATAAGCATTAAAAAGTTATAAAATATTAAACTTACCAAACAGCTGAATGAATCGTTGTCAGGAGAACTTTGTGAAGTTTCGAAGGACGTACTACGACAACTGTTTACATCAGCTGGAATGGTTTCTGGCTCTAGAGTAACTTCACGGTTTTGAATAGCCGAAACGTTTTCTTCGCCTGATGCCTCACTTACAGCCACAATCCTTGGTTTTCCTTCCATCTTAGTCTCTTTACAAACTGCACTTTCGACTTTGAAGTTATTTTTATTCTTGTAAAAAACTAGCGAAACAAATGATGAGTGTGGCTAATGTTGTGCCCTCACAGCCTATTCTCTTCACAATGAGCTATTCCGGGTGCAAAGCGCAAAAGCTATCCAAGCGTATAATATCTTTGCATTGGAAGCCTAAAGACGTTTGCCGTACTTTCAAGGGCTTTCTCATGCACGGGATCACAACGCTATATACCTACACGATGACAAGCACCCTTTGCAGTGATGTGCTCTGTTTGCTTCCCTCTCCGAGTTTGGTTCACCTCACCTAGCTGCTATTGCATTTCTTGGGGCTGTCCTTTGTGTGGCCACTGCGTTCTCAACTTTTGTATTGTTTTATAGTGTATCACAACAAACTGTTACTCACAATGTAAAAGTTGAATGTACACAACATGCAGCGTTATCATTTTGATTTGATGATGATCGGCGTGGAAGTGAAACAGTAAACTAATAAGCCTGAAAATGCATGTGCTGCTTGCATTCTATTAGACAGCGTGATGGAGTCATCTCTAAGGATTTATAAGGTTCTCAAAGTCATTCTGAATCACCATATTACAAGCAAAGCGTCATACGATAGTCCAAAACTCTTTGAGGGGTGCTACGTATATATAGTTCCAAATATTTGAAATAGTAGACCAAACTACTGTTTTATGACTGATCACACTCCGTTTTCCATTACAATTTTTCAGTGCTCCGACTCGGCATGCAGAATTACAATTACCATTTAAGCTTTGATGAGTTAATAAACCTTTTTACGTGAATATTTGGATAAGCATGTTCGTTCAGAATCTACACATTAGTTTGCCTACGTCCGGAACAGCAAACATTAATTGTTTCCAAGCTGGGCCAATGAATTTATAGATGTGGATGCTATATTAGGAGAATCTTTTAAAGGCAAATCTTGACCTTCGCCCCATTATAAATTTTTGTATTCCCTCCCAACTTCTAAACATTTCTGTTGGAATAAGACATAACATCACCATTCTAACTATTTAATTCACTTTATTGGTTATTAAATATTTCTTAACTTAGTTTGTGCTCGTATTAATTACCTGCTGAGCTTGCAGTCTCTGGGCAAATGTATTTACATAGTGCAGTAGAGCTAGATACACAAATTGGTATTGAGCTTCCATTTGCACCATACCCGATCTTTGTCTTCGAACCATCTGAATCGTTCTCCGAACATCAATGTCCGTGTGTAAACCACAACGTCTTACCTGTTACAGCAAACAAAATGATTAGACGCTCACATTTAAGGAGAGTTTAAAATTTAAAAAAACAATTATTAACCTACCTGATCAATTATGAGATCAACGACAATAAATGTTCCAGTTCGGCCAATTCCTGTAGAGCAATGTATTATAATTGGTCCAGCATCTTCTAGAGCTTCTTGGCGTATGTTAACTTCAGATAGAAAATTTAGCACACACCCTGGGTCATCCGGAACACCATGATCAGGCCATGCCTATGATTTTGTAAAGCAAAATGTCGCATTACTGACTTGAACTGTATTGAATCACGGTTCAATGTTACTTTTAAAATGCCTTACATGAAAATGAAACTGATAAATAATACGTTCTTCTGAATTATACTTCATTAAAATCTCTCTTAGAATAAAATCTGTATTAGTATTCTCCTTTTGACAAGACAGTTTCATTCCTTCCCATTCCAAGTCCTTCCCAGCATCTGGCCAGTAATGATGACATTTTACCTATTTAACAAAAAAAATATGAAGAGATGAAATAAAGACATTGGATTTTTTGACAAGCATTTTTCATAATAATCTTTTTAAATCACGCTACCTTTCCCCTTTCAGTTTCTTTTGTCGTCATTGCAATGACACGTGAATTTTCTTGCCAGACCATGTACCAAAAGTCAGCAACCGTTGACGGTAAGCAGCCTTGGGTGGCTATGTAGCACTTTTTACTTCCTTCAAATACTTCGTCTTCAGGCTACAAGAGAAAATCACACATTTGCTAAACTTGCTACATAACCAGAAACCACTCGTCAATAACTAACACAATATGTGACACAGTAGCGGACGTACCATTATATAGTTTGCATTAATATAGTCATGTGGCCACGGAGTTCGAAGCACCACTCGCGTGTGATCGAATGGCAGAATATTTTTGCAACGATTCTTATTACGGTTTGCACCTTTCTGTCCTTCTTTTCTTGAAAACAAATGTTTAACTTCCTGCAGTTGTAGAGATTCAAATTCTTCCCAAAACCCAGCTTTTTTGCCATTCTCTCTGGTAAGTTCATCTACACGTGCTTGAATTCCTGATGCAGGAATTTTAGCATTTAATGGCTGCTTTAGTCGCACAATAGTCCCCATTGTATCTATCATTGGATTTTTCTTACAATGCTCTATCAAATCAGATAATGAATTAAATTTGTCGCCTCCGCCAATATCGAATTTACTGCCCTGTGAATTAAAAACAAAATTAATTATTGTAGTAGCTTATTGCACGTTGTAAGCTTGACTTGACGAATGACTATGGAGAAATATGAATGTATCGCTCTATTATTCCTTGGAAGAAACTCATGCCTGCCCGTGAACATTAACATAAGAAATTTGTTGCATGCATAAACATTTTTTATAATTTACATTACGTGGCACTAATACCCTTTATTTTGCGTATACCCCATAAATTTAATATTTGCTTAATGTCTAAAAGTCCTTACTTGACAGCGTATTTTCACATGAGTAACTGTATCATCAGTCCGTACAGACAATACAAAATGGCCCGGTTGAGATTGACTTTCACGTACTAAGAATGATCCAGACTTTGCCTTATCCAAAAGCATCTAAATCACAACCGAATTAGGCCCACGTCCATACTAATAAACGTAAAATGTCATGTTGCTGTTTTTGCAAACCTTTTCAGCTTCCTTTCCCCCTATATCTTCATGAAACCATCTTTCATTTATAGGATCAGCACAAAACAGAGGTAAAAGCAGTTCAATGACTTCACCGTTCTTTTCTCTAAGTTGTCCCTGAAACACGAATACCGCACAAAATTTTTCTTTTACTTGTTCCTCAAAGAATCTCAATCATTCATTGACGATGAAAATGAACACGACCACACACCTGGTTTTCTGTATAATATTGTATTAGCTCGTATAATGTTGCAAATTTTTCACCCCCGTGCAGGTCATAGAAATCACCTAGTAGAAAGTGCAATGACACTCACTCATTTCATTTGTTTCAGATAAGAGACACACATTCAAGTGATAAGGCACTTACCAGTATTTTGAATTTTAACATGCGTAACTGTTCCACGACGTCGTACAGACAGCGTAAAATCCCCTGGGGACGACCTTGAGGGGCGTACTAAAAAGCTTCCTTCGTTACCTCTGTCTAATAATGTTCTTTCAGCATCTACCCCAGATATATTTGGATGAAACCATCTATATCGCACAACAAAATCATCACTTCGTCTAGATGAACGGGCTGTAGCTTCAGCCGTTTTTAACCGGATGTACTCAGCAAGGCTAGTCATTTTGAGTATGAATGACTACAAAAAATGAAAATTAATTGTTTTTCTATCAATAAATCAGTTTTACCCATTTATAACAACTTAAAATCAGCTGTTGACTGGTCTCACTTATTAGTGTAAGATGGAAGGCGATGACTTACATATTTAAGTTCAAAATTTCTCCAAGTCCCTGAGTACAAAAGCACACGAACTTCTTCACCTTAAAATCACCTTGAGCAGGGCTCCGAATCAACTAAGAAGTTGCACCACTAACAATTTGCTGAATAAAAATCCAACAAAACAAGTTGCTGTTTACAATGAGATTTGTGGAGCAAGAAAACTTTTTCCGTCTTCGAGTGAGTCGTTCAGAGAAATGATGCTGTGTTCCTTTCCTATAATACTCTCGGTACAAACAAGTCGGAACCGAGAAGCACAGACTACAGCCAAGAAGCAGCTCAGTGACGAGTCAAGAAAGGAGTTGCTATCTGCGAATTTGCATATTTAAGGAAATATTTTGATTACACATTCCACGCTCCGCTCATTGCTGCTTCCAATGAACTGGACTGCTACATAGTACTATATATATTGATACGCATCAAACAAAGCACATTCAACGTTCTCTTCTACCTGCTTCTTTTCAGCAAACATTCATTCACCTTCAAGTTTAAACATATCGATATATTTGACTGCTACTTTGGACTTCTAATAGAAATAATGGAACATGGAAGCTTCAGTAATAAGATATTTTTTTATCAAAAAACATGTTTAGAAACACATACTATTGGAGTAAACGATTTGTTTGTTTTGCCATAGGAGTTGTTTTGCGCAGTGTGATTTGGTTTGTAGTTGTGAAACTAGTTGAGCTAAAGACTTCAGGCCACAAAAAGCAAAGATTAAACGAAAGTCGGAATAAACGGCTATAAGTATATCATCTTCAATATTGGTACGCATGGTGTATAGAAGACAAATGGGTTTCTGAGTTTTTGGGTTGATTTCAGTAGTAGGGGCGAGACTGTTTGTTTTGATGAAAAGCAATTTGCATACATTATTTCGGCTATGGCTCATCTCACGATCACAACAGCTTGATCAGATTCATGCACACAACTTTGAACTAGTGTCATGGAGCATAGGAATGAGAAAGGTGTTGTTTGCCCTTTGTTTGACCTTTGATTGGAAGAACAAGCGAGAGTACATATTTGAACAAACTGTGTAATCTACCTTAGTTTCATATTGAGATGATTCTACTGACCATGATGAGAGCAAGTTTAAACACATTTTGGTCGTCCATTGCAGCATAGCAAAGAAAGAGTAAAATCTCAGTGCCATTACATAAACGCTTTGAAAGTGACATTAGACCAGATTAATATGACGTTTTCATTTTCATGGTTATTGCTTTCTTACTGTTTCCAATAAATGAATACCTACGGAGGAGCATTGATATACTTATGTTTGTTTTTGATTATCTGCTTCTATTCGGATTGCAGTCCGTGTTGATATCCTGATCTATGCCACATCATAGCATTCATAGATAACGTTTTTGTGTGCTGAAACAATGGTTGGAAACTCATGAAGTTTTGCTTTGGGTACGAAATGTGAGCTCACAATTAGCTCGTGACGATAATCGGATTAAGAATAAAAACATGATTTGACTAATCAATCATCTTGAGCATCGCCATTCATTCCTCGACGCTCTCGCCTCATCCAAACAAGTATAAGATGACGAGGAATGTTCATTATAATGGTCCAGTATCTCCAGCTTTAACCTACTCTGAATACCAAACATTACCATTCCTTATGTAACAATAGTTATAACAACAGCGAATGCTGTGTATTATATAATGCTATTCTAACTCACCTAGGTCATTCGTTGACTCACTGTGTGCAAGAGGAAGTCAATAGAAACGAACAAACCACTGCTTGGCATGTTAACTGCTTATATTTTTGCAAATAAGAATGCATAGGCAATATATGTAATTCGATTGATGCTTTTAGAGTTCTTTTAACAAAATCAATTTAAATGATACCATCAGTGTTGCTTTGGAATATTTTTACATTCTATTTTAATCCTTAGAACACTTATTACAACTTTTACAAAACCATTTCATACACGCTTCATACATATGATTGCATTATTTAAAATACAACTTAATAAGTTAAAACATAAAATCGAAAGGGATATGATAAGGAAAGTAAATAACATTTTTAGTAGGGACAGGCTCATCCATCACCATCCACTGTGAAAGAGGACCGAGTGACTGAATTTCGTTGTTGATCGGACACATGTTCTTCAAGCCATGTTCATCTGAGGCTTTCTTCTCACCATTAACACCAACTGTCTCGTCTTTAGTGTCTTCCTTCAGCTTGAGATGATGTCTCTCCACAACTTTTACGTCAGCTAAGTCCTCCGCCAGTGTTTTAATGCTGTACTCCACAAATTCGGAAATGCTTCCAAATCCCCACTGAAGAGTGTAGAGCGGCTGAGCAAAGCACATCTCGTATAATTCTTCCAAGTCATCCAGTTCAATGCGGTGGTGGTAAAGCTCCAACAAGTGTCTCAACTTTCTCCAAACTCGAACTAAAATTTCCTCAGGAGTGACAATAAGTCCTAAATTGATAGAAACAGGAGGTTAAAGCTTTTGATTGCTAAATAGCTAACAAAAAATTTAAGTAATAAATGAAGCCACCTTCTAAAATTCCGTGAAACAAAATAACACGCCGATCCTTTCCCAGAAATTGGTGGAAAAAGACATATGAGGTTTTAAGAACACTTGTCATCCTCATACTTTCCAAATATAACTTCATCATCGGAACACTTCCACGTTTCACGAATTTGTTGCAAAAACAATGGACTCCACTCCAACAGGGTAAGCTCCCATTTCCACTTTGAGATTGCAAAGTATTTCAAGCCACTTGTCCTGCATTAAAGGGTGCTTCCGGTAGCTGTTTCTAAACTCACCGCCCACTACTTTCTGAGGGTAAGGCAGCCCACGTCGATAACAGCAGCATTGTATCCTTCAGATCGAACCATTTCATCTTCATCCACGTTGAATTCAATCATTGTATCCATTTCAGCTGGACGCAACTTGTAAGGCTGGATTGGAACGGTTGGTCGGGGCAGCAACAAAAAATCCAGCCCTATTCCATTTGTGAACGGGTTCAGATCCACATTTGCTTCCGAATAGCTTTTCAACTTTGCTTCTAATTCCAAACGCTTCATTTCCAGTTCAAGGACAATTGAACCGTAGTCGGAAGTTGGGTTCTGCTCCATTATTTCTTAAAAAGAGGAGCATTAGACATTTATTTACATGGCAAGCAACATAATATTTGTTTCTTAGCAATGAATCTTGTTTCACCCCAAACTTTGCATTCTTGCAGTCGCATCTCATCCTGTAGTTTCTCTCGTCCCGTTTTAAACAGTTGTATAATGCTGGCTATAGGCCTCACTTGATTCGTCCATAGGACCGTAGATCATCGCAAATTGATGTCAAAATCCAACCATTCCATTGGAATACATTCCAACACTCTGTTTTTCCGGAGGTTCTCCAGTCTCGGAAGAACAATGACATTCCACTTGATCTGCAACAAACGCTGAAACTTGGCAAATCAAAATAAGACACCCCCACCCGGTGATGGCTGCATTAAATCCACCTCCCTTGCAGTAGCGCTTCGCAAAATCTGTCTGATTGTGTCTTGGTTTCTGCTCGTTGGATAAACTTTGTCATCTGAATCCCAGTCCATAACGACTGAAACAAAAAATAAACATATCAAACTGTGATAATATATAGAAATGTGTGTTTTAATGGGTTTTCAACTAACCTTTATCATTCTCATCTTCCCAATCATCTTCGACTTCTTCATCACGTGGGAAATAGTATGATGGTGCTATTGGAACTTTCTTCTCCTCCTCGTTCAGTGGAAACGTGGAAACGAAGAGGAATCACCATCCTCATTACCTCAAACGTCGACTTTGCCAAGCTGCACACTTCCTTTGCGTGATGAGCAAATGGAATCTGATGCTGACACAGAACTTGAAGCAAACTCTGCCAATAATGAACCTCCAGTGCCTAATTCATCAGCACTAGCAAACATCAACGACGAAACTTTGTAAGTAATAATAATGAATTTAATAATAATGAATTTATTGTCATCATATAACCCTCAGAATCGAGGCAAATTATCAATAGGATGACATACAGCAAATATATTAAAATGAGGTCAGATACAAAGTGAAAAAAGGTTAAATTATAATTATTATAGACGTTTTTTGTGTTCAAATAAATATACATTGCAATGATATTGTTAACTTAGACATTCCAGAGTAATTCTTAAGTTACCTTCGGTTACAATATTAGTAGTTACCTTTTGCTACATCTTCAATGGTTTTTTCAATCAGGAGATAGTTAGTATTGTCATATTGGTTATCTAAAAGTGATTTGTTTTGTTCGGTAAGCATGTGCGCGAGAATTGCTTATTCAAAAATATTGAGTGATTTTATTCACGTAATTTAAAATCAGTTAGTTTTATCAGTTCTTCATATTTCAAAATATGTAATAACATTTCCTTTTCATTCTGCTATTTCAGTGAAGAAACTGGAGATTCTCAATCAGAGGAAGTGGACTGTAATAGCTCGGAGGAGTGGAGAATTGTTACTAAAAAGCGGCGGCTCTATTATGATGGAGTGGAGGTATTCCGCTGTACTTCAGCTTTGCAACCAACCCTTGAGCATTTGCGGTGCAGCATCTGCAACCATACTGTTCCCAAATCCAGGAAAGTGGTTAAGGGCAGACTGTCAGCGTCTGGGCAGCTAAAGGAACATATTAAACTGAACAAGGCGATAGGTGTGTTAAATAATTAATTGCTCCAAATATTAGTTATAATTTTCATTTGGAATGTACTAATATTTTCTATTCTTTCAATTTCAGTCCGAAAAAGACCTCAACCCACCCCAAAACGGAGTCAGTTGAGCCAGTCGACTCCAAGCTTGTTCGTTCATGTCCGATTTGTGACCGACCAATCAAAGGCAGTATGGATCGACACCTTTTTTCTCATAAAAATGATGAGGAGCGAAGAACTGCTATTGAAAATTGGGAAAAGGGAACAACAAACACACTGCTACGGAGAAAAATTAGACCCAAGAAGAATGAGAAATTGGGGGAAGGTCAGCTGGGGTTTTCCTGCTCCATTTGCAAGCGAACGTTCGAAAGGAATTGCTATCTTGCAAGCCACATGTTAGCTCATCGAAGGAAAATGAAAAAATTGCAGCTCAAGACATCCTAGCATTCTGAAGCAGAAATTTAAGTCGAGGGGATAGTCATTAGGAGCACCTACTGCCCCATTTATAGATATAATTTTAAGTGTTATTTAAAGATGAATTAATAATATTATATTTGCTGCTGTACATGCCAAGCAGCTTAAAAAGCATATGGATTGATTTATTATCAATAACTTGTTTACAATGGTAAATGAATAGATGTTAAAAGTAATTGTTAATTGTTGGCAATATAAAGTGACATTGGTTGAATATCTGAGCAAATATTGAAAAAAATGACGGTGATAAAGACAAGGGAATCTAGGGCCTAAATATTTCTAAACTGTAAAAAATCAATTAAAAAAGAGCGTTATGCTGTGCATGTTAAGCTAAGATTCATACATACTTAGAGAATGCATAAATATGTAAGCTTTATATGCAAAAATATTTAAACTATATAATAGAAGGGTTTGCAAATGAAAATTATAATTTAAGGAAACAGATACCGATACGTACAGACGAGCCCTTTAGCTAATTGCAATGCAATGTGATGGCCATTGTCATTAACTATGGTTAGAAGAGAAGTAGATCAGTGATTTCAAGCGAATTCGACACTTTTCAAATTTCATGCCTTAAAACGAGAGAGCTTAATTTTCTAACAGAAAGACTATAAAAAACAAAGTCATTAGGCATAAATTTGAGTTGGGGTACTATGAGAATGTTCTGCTGGGGCGAGTTGTAAGTGATTCGACGGAACACGATTTACTCATTCATTTTTTGACCAAATGACCTGAAATTTTATATTTATAATACGATGAAGTATAGTATTCACTCTAAAAGGTTTTAATATTATAGTTATAATATGTGCTAAATCAATTGCAAAATGAGTAAAGAATGTAAAAAAGTATAATATTTGTTTTGTGATATGTAGTCACTTATTATGCAAGGATGAGAAACGAATTCCTTGTCATTAATCATTATACATTACAAAGAAAGCTCATGTTTAAGAGTACTTTATAATTATATATAAATCATCCCTACTGACATAGTACTTTAGCGTACAAATCTCTTTTGAGTAGCTTGCAACTAATCTATTATTGTTTGAATATAACATATTGTACGTAAAAGCTACCAACCACGCGTTTAGGGTAGAGTAGGGTATCTTATTTTGATCTAATTTCATTCATTTATACTACGCATAAATTAACAAAAGTCTATTTTTATTGTACACTTGTACAATCAAAGCAGAGTAACTATATTAATCAACTACGTATATTGTTAAGAGTTGCGATACCACTAACACATCCTACACCGATCTCTTTAGCTAAAACTACGATAAACTTGGTTACATGGGAAATAATACTAAAATTAACACCAGAGCCATGTCAACGACTGAATAAGAAAAATCATGATCTAAAAGTCAATTGGAGTTGCATGTAGACAAATCAAATATTTAAGACTCAACATCACTGGTATAGTAAAAAGCAAATACGTAAACGTCAACAAGAAAAAGTGTGCTAAAGTTGAAGCAGAGACAATTATATCTACATTAACGACAAATAATGACAGGATTTATAGTTATGAATGAACTACCATAATAATCACCTAGAATCTATTTTGCTGAAATAGTTTGCTATGCATAAATCTCAACAGGGACAAGTTGTCACGTAACCCATACTTTTGGTAATTTACAAGATTACCTTTGTTAGATCCAAGGAAATACATTTCCTCAGCGTTGAATAGCACTCAAGTTGGGGACAGGAATAGCGGTGGAGACGGATATCTTCTGTAGTATCAGGTTCAGAGTTGATGGTAGGCTTTAATTTCTCCATGAAATGAGTCACAACATAGACACTCCTAGGCGAAGACTTGCCTCAATCTGAATGACGGGTATCATCACCGGAATCCAATTAGAGAAACTCACACGCACACGCATAACCACAAGTAAGGTGATCAGGAACACAGCGAACATCTCCAGACAAATCCAAGTTGCGTTAAAAAATCGCCAAAAGTTGCAGAGCTTGAGTGAGCTGGCTAATGGAATGTTCTACAATGAAATGTATGAAACAGAAGAGCTATGAAATAAAGTTGCAATGTTAAAAACGCTTTTGAATTAAAAGCAACAGTGATGGACGTTACCTTTAGGGTTGCTGCGAATAGCATCATTGCAGCCATGAACTCTAGAACCAACACCTCCATGATGATACTGTGGACCACAACTTGGTAAGGATCGGTCCAAACTATTGGATCCATGCTGAACCAAAAGCGCCCAAGTCCCAAGCAGGAGAGAATCTGTATTTAATATGAAAGTACGAAAGGATGCTTATAGGTATAGGATTATATTAGTACATATACTTTGCTATGAATTCTCTGTGTGATCAACGTACCACATCAAAACTAGCCACCACCCTGGTTCCAATCCTATAAGAATTCATTCTCTTTCCAATCAGCACCCGATTCCACTCGTCGTTTCTACTTCTGAATTTTATCTAGTAACAGTGCAATTTGATTCAATAAATAATAATAATAACACACAGAAAACGTCAGGGATACAATACCAATTTTCAAACAAGCTGAACCATACAGATTCTCTAGTTCAATAAGTGTGATATCTTCAGTTTACCTTTTTCTGAACGAAGTTTGGTAGCAAAAAACTGGCAAGTCACAAGTTACTTATCTGAACTGTTTTTTAAATCCGTTTGTAACCGGTTTTTATATTAAATAATGCCTAAAGTTTTAAAAAAGTCAGCGACAATGTGGTTTTGTATATATTGAAATGATAAATGCTGCAATAGCCAAGAAAAATTATGAATACTTTAAAGGAGAAAGTGCTAAATGGAGGGAAATGCCTTACAATGATGTGTAACGCTGTCGTTTCTATCTGAAGTGCACAAGGAGAGTAAGAATGCCAGCAATGGAGAGTGGATCCGATACCCCTAGACCCATAGCATATATTTTGATCTCTATTTTGCTGAAAGCATAGTGCATCTTGACGATGGATACGGAAAGCGTAGTGCATAGGTATAGACACGAAATGTTTGTTTGTCGTTACCAGATAAATGTACAAACAACAAAAGGAAGTCACGTAGACATAATTTGCCTATCTTAATTGGACATACAAAGCTTCTAAAATGATTGAAATAGTTTTGAAGGTTTGAATACTTCATCAATAACTTCCTTTCTCATGATGAAAACAGTTTTCCTCTTGTATGTACAATCTATACCTTTCTAGTAAAACATGCATGATTCAGGAATGGGAAGTGGAATTGGGTTCAACAGATAGAACAGTTCACCTCAAACTAGCTCAATACATGGACATACAGAAAATTTCGCCGTGTATTGTCTTCTTCACTACCTGATTCGGTTTTCCTAGATTTTACATTGATTTTAGCCATGAATCTTGAAAGTAAGCAGAATGAATTGAATTTTACTTTTCCCATTATTATCATTATCTCACCTCGACTTAGGCCACCATGGTAGATGACATGGTAGATTTCTCATGGTTTACAAAATCGAAATATTGGATTTTATTAGGCGTTTTGAAGAATTTATGACGATGACTAACTGACGAGATTTCAAGAAAATAGAGGCTTCGTCTCTTCTAGAATCGAATGACATGACAGTAAAAGGTCAAAATTAAAACAAAAAAATGCTACCAAAATTTTACTTCAACTTACTATCAATGAGTAATGTTTCTAGAAACAATGACAAGTAGTTACAACCAGACGAGCAAAGTGCGTTTATGCACACACTCTGCAAAAAAATGCTTGATTAGACTTAGCAGCTTTCATTCAGAAACTTCTACAAAATATGACTAAAACTGTAGTTAAATAACGCAGATTGATACAGATAATATGTGCTACTCCCATTATGAACGTCACTGTTCTAACCTACAATATCCTCTAAACGCTGTATTAATTATCTTCTTGCTTTCAAAAGCGAAAGTGAATCATTTAGGCATTCACATTTACGGAAAATAATATGTATGAGTAAGGATAAATATACGGTATTGCCGCCTACTAGCATAAAATTTTAGCATTATGAATATGCGTTATGGCCTACTTTTGATGAAAAATAGGTTATTAACATAACTGATACAATTTTTAGTATTGAAAGATATGTAAATGTCCTATTTTGATATTGGCGATTGGCCGACTTTGACGAAAACGTATTGATCATCATGATCATCGTCGCCTAGCTATTATGCATGCGTGTATCATGGTTTCGCGATATGCGTTGTCTATGTATATGGTTGAGTTCGCACGCGCAAATTTTTATGGAGCTGAATTTTTGGGTATATGGATTGCTAGTGAAAAGCAATCTGAAATTATGCCTTGTTTGAGAAGAATGCGTGAGGGCGGCTCATACATATTAAAAATGATTATAATATGCATATGTTGTTAAACTGCACTAACTTGGACGAGGACAACGAAAAAACGTATTGCCAATCATCATGGATCAATCAAATCATCTCTCTTTCACTCTCCTATCCATGTTGTAACAGTCTGTTCCGACCGCAGACACATAAATGAAATTGAAATCATGATGATCCAACTACGCTTTCGTGGAGAAAACTCACATCGCCCTAATACTCAATACACAACAATGAATATATTAATATATGCACATATAATTGATCAAATGAGCCCCCTCACTGCACTAACTTCTCAACCACAGTGCAAATAATTTCCAGATTGCTTTTTCAAACTAGCAATCCAATATACCACAAAAATCTCAGCTCATAAAAATATATTGCAGCCAGTAATGCAGAACTCACATACCCAATATACCATGAACACACGCACATAATCGAACTGGAGCAAACCCATAGATATCAACATACAATCCCAAATTGAAACAATAATACTAGGCAGGACCGAATGATTCAATTGCAATAAATCATAAATAAATTAGAATCAATACAGTTTTCGTCAAATTTCGGCCAATTCGCCAATACTTCAAAAAAATAGGAACCACAATTACATATCTTGCAATTACTTAAATAACTGATGTATCTAAGTAACTATTAGTCCAACTTACTTCAATAACCTACATTATAATCAATCCAAAAGATAGAGTCCATAACGCAATTATCACAAATGCTAAAATTAATTACGACATTATCAGTCAGCAATCGCAAATAACAGCCACCACCTCACCAGAACTATGATTGTTATACTACTCCAATCATACATACTTCCATTTTCCGTAAATTGAATTGCCTAAATGATTCACTTTCTACTTGAAAGCCAAAGAAGATAATTAATACAGCGTTTAGAGGATAATTGTAGGTTAGGAACAAGTGCACGTTCTATAATGGGAGTAGCACATACTCCTCATCTGTATCAATCTGCGTTAAGGCTAAATTCATCACCATACAGTTTTAGTCATATAATTATGAACTAAGAACCAGTTTTCTGAATGGAAAGCTGAACTATAGATCTAATCAGAGCCATTTTTTTGCAGAGTGATGTCATAAACGCACTTTGCTCTCGTTCTGGTATATCGTAAACTACTATGTCATTCCCGATTCTAGAAAAACCATTACTCCAATTGTAAATAGTAGTGAGTAAAATTTGCTAAAACGCAGAAGATGTAGCATTGTTTTTGTTTTTATTTGACCTTTTACTGTCATGTCATTCAATTCTAGAAGAGACGAAGCCTCTATTCTCTGGAAATCTCGTCATTAGTCATCGTTCATTAAATTTCTTCAAAACGCTAATAAAATCCAATATTTCGATTTTGTAAGACTCATGAGAAATCTACCATGTCATCTACCATGGTGGCCTGTCGAGGTGATGATAATAGATAAATGGAAAAGTAAAATTCAATTCATTCTGCTTACTTTCAAGATTCATGGCTAAAATCAATGTAAAATCTAGGAAAACCGAATCAGGTAGTGAAAAAGACAATACACGGCGAAATTTTCTGTATGTCCATGTATTGAGCTAGTTTGAGGTGAACTGTTCTATGTTGAACCCAATTCCACTTCCCATTCCTGAATCATGCATGTTTTACTAGAAAGGTATAGCGATTGTACATACGAAGAGGAAAACTGTTTTCATCATGAGAAAGGAAGTTATTGATGTAGTTCAAACCTTCAAAACTATTTCAATCATTTTTAGAAGCTTTTGTATGTCCAATTAAGATAGGCCAATTATGTCTACGTGACTTCCTTTTGTTGTTTGTACATTTATCTGGTAACGACAAACAAACATTTCATATCTATACCTATGCACTACGCTTTCCGTATCCTTCGTCAAGATGCACTATGCTTTCAGCAAAATAGAGATCAAAATATATGCTATGGGTCTAGGGTATCGGATCCACCTCTCCATTGCTTGCATTCTTACTCTCCCTTGTGCACTTCAGATAGAAACGACAGCGTTACACATCATTGTAAGGCATTTCCTCCATTTAGCACTTTCTCCTTTAAAGTATTCATAATATTTTCTTGGCTATTGCAGCATTTATCATTTCAATATATACAAAAAACCACATTGTCGCGACTTTTTTTAAAACTTTAGGCATTATTTAATATAAAAAACCGGTTAAACGGATTTAAAAACAGTTCAGATAAGTAACTTGTGACTTGCCAGTTTTTTTGCTACCAAACTTCGTTCAGAAAAAGGTAAACTGAAGATATCACACTTATAATGACAGAGAATCGTGTATGGCTTCAGCTTGTTTGAAAATTGGTATTGTATCCCTGACGTTTCGCTGTTTATTATTATTATTTATTGAATCAAATTGCACTGTTACTAGATAAAATTCAAGAAGTAGAAAACGAGACGAGTGGATCGGGTGCTGATTTGGAAAGAGAATGAATTTCTTATAGGATTGGAACCAGGCGGTGGTGGCCTAGTTTTGATGTGGTACGTTGATCACACAATGGAGAATTCATAGCACATAATAGTGTACTAATATAATGTATACCTCATAAGCATCCTTTCTACTTTCATATTAAATACAGATTCTCTCCTGCTTGGGACTTGGGCGCTTTGGCTTCAGCATGGATCAATAGTTTGCGACGATCCTTACCAAGTTGTGTCCACAGTATCATCATGAGGTGTTGCGTTCTAGAGTTCATGGCTGCAATGATGCTATTCGCAGCAACCCTAAAGGTAACGTCCATCACTGTTGCTTTTAATTCAAAAAGCGTTTTTAACATTGCCAACTTTATTTCATAGCTCTTCTGTTTCATACATTTTCATTGTAAACATTCCATTAGCCAGCTCACTCAAGCTCTGCAACTTTTGGCGATTTTTTAACGCAACTTGGATTCTGTCTGGAGATGTTCCGCTGTGTTCCTGATCACCTTACTGTGTGGTTATGCGTGTGCGTGTGAGTTTCTCTATTGGATTCCGTGATGATACCCGTCATTCAGATTGAGGCAAGTCTTCGCCTAGGAGGTGTCTATGTTTGGACTCATTTCATGGAGAAATTAAAGCCTACCATCAACTCTGAACCTGATACTACAGAAGATATCCGTCTCCACCGCTGATCCTCGCTCCCCCAACTTGAGTGCTATTCAACGCTGAGGAAAAATTATTTCCTTGGACTAACCAAAAGTAATCTAAAAATGTAATACAAAATTACAAAAGTTATGAAGGTTACGTGACAACTTTCCCTGTTGAGATTTATGCATAGCAAACTATTTCATGCAAAATAGATTTAGGTGATTATTATGGTAGTTCATTCATAACTATAAATCCTGTCATTATTTTGTCGTTAATGTAGATATTATAATTGTCTCTGCTTCAACTTTAGCAACACTTTTTTCTTCAAAATTCGACGTTTACGTATTTGCTTTTTACTATACAGTTGAGTATGTTGAGTCTTAAATATTTTGATTTGGTCTACAATGCAACTCCAATTGACTTTTAGATCATGATTTTCTTATTTTCAGTCGTTGACATGGCTCTGGTGTTAATTTTAGTATTATTTCCCATGTAACAAGTTCTATCGTAGTTCTAGCTAAAGAGATCGGTGTAGGATGTGTTAGTGGTATCGCAACTCTTAACAATATACGTAGTTGATTAATATAGTTACTCTGCTTTGATTGTACAAGTGTACAATAAAAATAGACTTTTCTAATTTATCCGTAGTATTAATGAATGAAATTAGATCAAAATAACAGGCAACCCTTACCCTAAACACGTAGTTGGTAACTTTTACGTACAATATGTTATATTCAAACAATAATAGATTAGTTGCAAGCTACTCAAAGAGATTTGTACGCTAAAGTACTATGTCAGTAGGGATGATTTATATATAATTATAAAGTACTCTTAAACTGAGCTTTCTCTGTAATGATATAATGATTAATGACAAGGAATCGTTTCTCATCTTGCATAATACAGTGACTACATATCACAAAACAAATATTATATTTTTTGACATTCTTTACTCATTTTGCAATTGATTTAGCACATTACTAACTATATAATATAAAGCCTTTTAGAGTGAATACTATACTTCATCGTAGTATAATTACGTATTAATACTAAATTAGCTACAAATTTAGAGGTGGAATCATAGAATTTGCAATTCAGCA